>SJYQ01000088.1:329913-408684 GCA_006410935.1 Redunca redunca | reverse complement strand
TATAAATATTATATAATTAATATATAATATATTTTTTTGGCTGTAGGTCATGTGGGATCTAGTTCCCTGACCCTGGATTAAACCCGGACCCCCTGCATTGGAAGGTGAAATCTTAACCACTGGACAACCAGGGAAGTCCCCAGGGGCCTCTTATTAATAGAATTATATACTGTTTGTCCCCTGTCTGGCTTATTTCATTAAGCATACTGTTTTTAAGGTCTGTCCATGTTGTTGCACGTATCAAAACTTCACTCTCTGTTATGAATAATGTCCCATTGTGTGGGCAGACCACGTTTGGTTTATCCGTTCATCTGCTGATGGACACTTGGGTTGGGTCCACCTTTTGGCAGATTATGAGCGATGCTGCTCTGAACACCTGTGTTCAAATATCTGTTTGGTCCCTGCTTTTGACTCCTCTGGATGTATACCTGGAGCAGCTGGCGTCCCATGCTGGGTCATGTAGGGTCAGGAGAAGTTCACCTCACAGAGGAGGGTTGGGGGAGGTCATTCCAGGTGAATGGGTCCCCGAGTGCAGAGGCTCAGAGCCTGCGTGTCTGCACCCTGTGTGGAGCGGATCGGGGAGTGGTGGGCAGTAAGAGTGTGGGCCAAAGGTGAAGGGTCCCATAGCCATACAAGGTTGGTGTCAGAGGCCCTGAGGACTGGAGACCAGGAGGCACTCCTGTCCAAGCTGGTTTCTCCAAAAGATGACCTGGCAGCTGTGTGGAGGCTTAGACAGAGAGGGGAGGAGACTCGGGTAAAATGAGTCATCAATGGGAGGGGAGTAAAAAGAGGTACCTGGATGAATCAATTGATAACCTACTCTCTTTAGAGAGTAGATGGAAGGAATGGGACCAGGTGGTTCAGGGTCTTGCCAAGGAGGTGGAGGAGTTGGGGTCAAGTGTATTTTACTCTGAAGGAACAAATTACCAGGAAGAAGCAGGACTGGAGGTCAGGGCGGTTGGAGAAATAGGAGTTAGGATGATCTATTGGCCAGCTCTAGCTCAGAAGAGCCCTGCATTCATTTCACGTGGCACCACCACCCGGAAGGCAGCTCGCAGAGTCATAGCTCTGGACTCGAGTTTCTGCAGATCAGCGGGGAACAAGCCAGAGGGAGATTTATCTGCAGGGAGACCAAGTCCAGGAGGCTTTAATCATCAGAGTAATCATTTCAGTCTGACTTGTCCCATTGACCTTCCTATGCATAATTTCATGGGTGATTATAATGCCATTGCCTAGTTAAATGATACTGATTCATACAGGAGCTGCCACGCATATTAATAAGGCAGCTGTGTGAAAGACAGATTGCTTACCACCATGCGTCAAAGCCTCCAAACGCCCCGTCATGTTTAATAATTGAACAGTGACACCTTGAACTTGCAGTGGACACCGTGAATCACAGCGGAAATGTCCAAAGGGAATGCAGAGGCACTTCGGTCTTCAGTGCCACCTGCTGTCACTCAGGATGCCGGACTTTGGTGGACCATTATGTCGAGCTGATGATTCCTATGCTCTGTGCCGCCCTTCTGGCGCCAATTCCCAGGGAAACAGGCCGTCCTGATGGGGCTGGTGTGCTCGAGACCAAGGGAGCACACATCTCCACTCCAGTGGGCCGTAATTTGAAAACTGTGAGAAAGGCTGTACAGCTGAAACTCACACAGCATTGCAAATCAACTATAACAGTATTCACTCACTATCTGCATTCTCCAAGAAAGCAATAAACCATGTATACCACGTGCTAAGTCGCTCGGTTGTGTCCAACTCTGTGACCCCATGGACTATAGCCCACCAGGCTCCTCTGTCCATGGAATTCTCCAGGCAAGAATATTGGAGTGGGTAGCCATTCTCTTCCCCAGGGGATCTTCCTGACCCAGGGATCGAACCTGGGTCTCTTACATATTCTGCATAGGCAGGCAGGCTCTTTACCATTAGGCCCACCCGGGGTCGCACAGAGTCGGACACAACTGAAGCGACTTAGCAGCAGCAGCAGCAGCAGCAGCAGAGAAGACATAAGTTACTGAGCAGGAATTAAAAATATATATATTGGGGTTCCCTGGTGGCTCAGATGGTAAAGAATCTGCCTGCAATATGGGAGACATGAGTTTGATCCCTGGGTCGGGAAGATCCCCTGGAGAAGGGAATGGCAACTCACTCAGGTATTCTTGCATGGAGAATTTCATGGACAGGACAGAGGAGACTGGCGGGCTATAGTCCATGGGGCCACAAAGAGTTGCACACGACTGAGTGAATATCACTTTCACTTTCGAACATACACATGGGCTTCCGAGGTGGCGCTAGTGGTAAAGAGCCCTCCTGCCAAGCTAGGAGACATAGAGACGTGGGTCCCACCCCTGGTAGGAAAGATCCCCTGGAGGAGGGTGCGGTACCCCACTCCAGTATTCTTGCCTAGAGAATCCCATGGACAGAGGAGCCTGGGGGGCTACAGTCCAGGGGGTTGTAAAGAGCCGCACATGACTGAAGTGACTTAGCACGCATGCACACACATACATATATGTATGTGTACACACACACACACACACGGCACCAGTTTTCTAGGGATGCTGTAAGAAATTAACACAAATTTAGTGAGTCAAAATGACAAATATCTCTTATCTCACAGTGGAGGCTGGTGGTCTCCAATGGAGGGTGTGGGTGGGGCTGGCTCTCTTTGGAGTCTCTGGGGGCCTCCTCTTCCCCGCTTTGGTCACCATCGGCAACCTCTGGCCTAGGAACACCTCCCTCCAGTCTCCTCCCCCATTTTCACCAGGCCTTCTCCTGTACACCTGTGCATCGAGTTTCCCTTTCCTATCTTTATAAGACATCAGTCACTGGGTTTTTTTTTTAAATCTTTTGACCATGCATCTAGGCATGCAGGATCTTAGTTCCAGACCAGGAATTGCGCCCACACCGCCTGCAGCGGAAGCATGGAGTCTTAACCACTGGACCCCAAAGGAAGCCCCAGTCATTGGATTCAGAGCCCACCCCACATCCAGGATGCGCTCATCCTGAGATTCTCAACTTGATCACACCTGCCAAGATTCCATTTCCAAAGGGGACATTTCCAGGGACTTGGTGTTAGGACTTGAACACATCTTTTGGAGGATGCTATTCAATTGCCTGCACATACATAAATAGTACCTCCTAACTTTAAACTTGATTTCATTCACCAGAGTTGGGATGGGCGTGGGGAGTTGTCCTTCCCTCCGGCTGGCCTTGGCCCAGCCTCCTACCTGCCCTCCGCCCAGCCTCCTACCTGCCCTCCAGCCTCCCACCTGCTCTCTAGCCTCCCTACTCCATCCAGCCCGGGGGGCAGTGCACAGGGGTCCCAATCATGCTATTGCCCTTACCCCTCTTGCTTGGGCTGTTGTTCCTGGCTCTGACCACCTGGTCTAGGAATGGCGCAGAGCCTGGCTTGGAACCAGGTGACTACCTCTGGAGCCCCAAGTCAGGCAGTCTTGGGACCATTTGGAGTGTGCGTTTGAAATATGTGTTATAGGGACTTCCCTAGTGGTTCAGTTGGAGAAGGAAGTGGCAACCCACTCCTATATTCTTGCCTGGAGAATCCTATGGACAGAGGAGCCTGTCAGGCCGTGGTCCAATGGGATCGCAGAGAGTCGGACACGATTGAAGTGATTGAACACACTAGTGGTCCAGCGGCGAAGACTCTGAGCTCCCAGTGCCAGGGGCTGGGGCTCAGTCTCTGCAGGGACCAGGCCCCGCAAGTCACAGCTAAGAATTCACATGCTGCCATTAAAGATCCCATGTGCTGCACCTAAGACCTGGTATAGCCAAATAAATAAATAACTTGTTAATTTGTAAACCAGTAATAAAATGTTAAAAGAAAGAATCCCATGTTGTAGGAGGGAGTCTGGGCCTTGGGTGGTTGGAGTCCAAGAGCAGCCTCAACTCCGGGAGGCGCATTTGGGCTGAGACTTGAAGGATCAAAAGGGACAAGTCTACTTTTGGGTAAACCAGGCGCACAAAGGGGAGGCTGGTTTTGTGAAACAGCCCCAAACTGAATCCTTCAGTAAATGAAAAGTTCCTCCTGCTAAGGAAATGTGAAGTGAAAGGCTCTCAGTTGTGTCCGACTCTTTGCGACCCCATGGACTATATCGTTCATGGAATTCTCCAGGCCAGAATACTGGAGTGGGTAGCCATTCCCTTCTCCAGGGGATCTTCCCGACCCAGGGATCGAACCCAGGTCTCCCACATTGCAGGCGAGTGCTTTACCCGCTGAGCCACACATGTTAAAGAAATGACGGCCTTTTATTTTGCCCCCATCCCCAGGGAGCAGGGGTTGCATCTTCCTTATCTTTGTATCCCTCCTGGGGTCCTTATACCTATCTCACTAAATGCTTGTTGAGCTGAATTAGAAATATAAGCTACTTATTAGAAATTATTAAGGACTCATTGTGAATATGGTGAGGTATAAGGGGTGTGGTGGTTAAAAGTCCTTATCTTTAGAGATGCATATTTTGAAAGCATCGACGATTTTGAAACATGAAGCGACGTGGTATCTGGGATTTCCTTGAAAGTCTTCCTGCACTCAGCCCTCAAGATGCTGGAGAGTAAGTCCTTCAGGCTGCCTTGTGCATAGTGAGCTCGTCCCAGAGTCCAGGGCTGATGAGGGGAGGGTGACTTCACGGTGAGAAAGCCTGAGAGGCACATCTCTGCCAGGTAGCCAAGGGCAGTGTCACAGGGATCGGCCATGTCACACGTGACAACATGTGATGGGATGGGATGGGCACTTCACCTCTATGGTCGTCCCCTCAACACCCATGAACCCAGTCTAATCCTGAGAAAAACATCAGCTGAAACCTAACAACCCCCCGACCCCCGCTCAGTCCTCCGCAACACTGCCCAGGTCATCGAAAACAAGGCAAGTCTGAGAAACTGTCACAGCCCAGAGGAGCTAAGGAGGCAGGATGACTACATATGAGATCCTGGGTGGGGTCCTGGGACAGCAAATGGGTGTTAGGCACGAACTAAGGGAACCAGAAAAAAGGATGTATTTTAGTTAATACTAATGTGTCAACATGGGTTCATTATCTTTCCCTGATGCTGGGAAAGATCGAGGGCAGAAGGAGAAGAGGGCGTCAGAGGATGAGATGGCTGGACGGCATCAGCGATGCAAAGAACAGGAATGTGGGCAAACTCTGGGAGATGGTGAGGGACAGGCAGGCCTGGAGCGCTGCAGTCCACGGGGTCACCAAGAGCCGGACACGACTGAGCGACTGAGCAACAACGTGGGTTCATTAACTGTAACAAACGCACCATGTGAAAGTAAAACAGTAACAAGGAGAAGCTGGGCGTGGGTATACGGCAGCTATCGCCATAGTTTTCCTGTCAATCTAAAATTGCTCTAAAAATAAGGTTTACTTAAAAAAAATACTCCTGCAAAATAAGAGGGGTTGGCAGGCGTGGGCGAGGGGCGCAGGGGCAGAAAGAAGATGGGCAGAGAGTCAGTAACTGTTGAAGCTCGGTGATGGGGGCGAGAGGTTTTGTATATTCTCCTCTGTACTCTGGGCTTCCCTGGTGGCTCAGCTGGTAAAGAATCCACCTGCAGTGTGGGAGACCTGGGTTTGATCCCTGGGTTGGGAAGCTCCCCTGGAGAAGGGAAAGGCTACCCCTCCAGTATTCTGGCCTGGAGAATTCCATGGACAGTCCATGGGGTTGCAAAGAGTCGGACACGACTGAGCGACTTTGACTTCGCTTCACTTCTCTGTACTCTAGTGCATTTAAAAAAATTATATAGTAAGTTTTTTTAAAGTGAGAGTCACAGATCCAGTATGTTAGGGGAAGAGAGCCTTTCATGCAGAGTTGTGGGTACATGCCGGAATAGAAAGAGCACCAGACAGGAGATCAGTGGTGCGGGCAGAGGACCAACCCAGGGGGTGAGGTTGGCAGGAGGCCTCTTGGCAGAAGATGGGCCTGAGCTGGCCTGGCAGATGGGTTGAGGGTGAAGCGCGAGTGTGCACATGTGTGTGTGTGTGTGTGTGTGTGTGTGTCGGGGGACCATTACAGAGGTATTCCTGGCCCATAACATATCTCCAACAGAATAATGTAACTATAAGAAGTCACGGCGACTGTCACCAGACTTCCCCCAGGCCGTATTATAAAAGCTCTTCAATGGTTCTATTTCTCTCTTACGACTTCAAACATCATTCAAGAGTCTGCCTCCATCTCGTTCCATTCCGGGATGAAGAGGTTCAGCCTTAACACTGGTCCCTCCAGGACGCCAGGGGACCCAGGCACTCCTGCCACGTGCCATGGCGCTGCTCTGAACGTTGGATAGTTTCCCTTTATTCAAAGCAGACACAGCCTTCTGGGAGAATACCGTGATAAGAGACCTTCTGGATCCTGACCCGGCTGATACCGGGTGCTGACAGTCATTGCTTTGCAGAATAATGGAGGCTTTTCCGTCCATCGGGTGCCCAGCCTGGAGCACGATATAAAATGTGAAAAATCAGGCTCGTGTGTAATATAGAGAGCCATCTATAACCGAATGTCTCGCAAAGGAGTAAGAAACGGAAATGCAGAACTAAAAAGACACCTGGCTTCAGGAGGACATTCCTGCGGCTCGACAGTGGCAATAGGTATCATTATCACCATCCTTACCTCTAAGGACATTTGATAAGGTCTCCTACAGGCACATAGAACTTCACGCTTGCAAAACCCTTCTGCCCCCATCACCTCCAGGCTCCTCACTGCCATTGGGAAGCCAGGCAGCTGAGCAGGGATTCCTGGATCCACTTTGCAGGTGCAGAAACTGAGGCTTGGCAGGTGGCAGTGACTCAGGCAGCTGGCTCCCGCCAAGGTGAAGTTCAGACCCAGCCCCTCTGGCTCTCTGAATCAGACAGGACCCGGACTCCCTTCCCTTCCCCCCTCTGCTTTTCTACCCCACAGCTGGGGACCTCACCACTTCTCCTCTGCCCTTTCCCATGCCCCTCTGCCCTCTGTCAGGAAGATTTGACTAGCCACCTTGGGTCATGTGCTCATCTGAGAGCCAATCGACAGTAGGAGGCTTGGTTCTGTTCACCAATGGCACCTCTCACCCTAACTCTATCAGGAGCGTGGGGAAGGCCCTTTCCCAGAATGACCCAGCACTACGTCTTCCCACCCCACTCCACCCAGTCCTCAGAAGGAAGAGGCTCCTGGAAACCTGCCTCTCCCAGGGTCTGAGCTTAGAACTTCCCAGCTTTTGCAGCCTTGCCCTGAAAGCTGGAGATGGGAACCAGAACCCATGTAGCCCTTCCATTCCCCCCCACCACCTCGTTCCTGTGACCAGACTCCAGGCACCCTCCCCTTCCCTGCCCAGACCCTAGTTCACAGGCACTGAGAGCTGCTCAGATGTCCCCTCACCCTCCTCATCCCTGGACCTGACTCCAGGACAGTCCAGCCCTGCACTGGTTCTTCCCCTTTCTGCCAAGATGTGACAGGCTGGTCCAGGCCTGGCTGGCTTTAGTGGACGAGAGCCCCAAATGAATGGCCTCACAAACGCTGGGAGTTCCCAAAGGTTCAAGAGTTGGACATGCTCGAGTTATCAGACGCCGGCCACGCTGCGATCCCACCACAGGGCTGAGAGCGTGGCCAGTGCCAGGGTGGGTGCCAGTGGGATGCCTAAGAAGATGGGGTGAAGCATGGGCGTGACTTGGAGGAAACGCATGTGGAGACCAAGGGCATGGATGCTGACTCCTGCAGGTGCAAGCGGGCCCGGGGGCATAGGCTGCCCTCGGTCCACTGTCCACACCGAAGGTGGTGCCAGGATCCCCATAAATCCAGTCTGTCCACGTCTCTTCTAACACAGGCTTTTAGAGGAATGGAGTTTGGAATCTGATACACTGAGTCTGAATCCCTTCTTTGGCTCTACAAAGCCATGTGACTCCGGGTGGTTGATTCCTCTCTGAGCCCAATTCCCACGTCTCTTCTGACATAGGCTTTTAGAGAGGAATGGAGTTTGGAATCTGATAAACTGAGTCTGAATCCCTTCTTTGGCTCTACAAAGCCGTGTGACTCTGGGTGGTTGATTCCTCTCTGAGCCCAATTCTGTTGTTGCTCAGCTGCTGTTCTTGTTCAGTTCCTAAGTCGTGTCCCACTCTTTTGCGACCCCATGAATTGTAGCCCGCCAGGCTCCTCTGTCCACGGGATTTTCCAGGCAAGAGTACCAGAGTGGTAGCCACTCCTTTCTCCAGGGGATCTTCCTGACCCAGGATCGAGCCCGGGTCTCCTGCATTGGCAAGTGGATTCTTTACTGCTGAGCCACCAGGGAAGCCCGGAGCCCGTTTGCTTGTCTCTAAATCGGGCACAATTGCACCCACGTGGGTGGGTTTCCCGGAGGAATAAATGAGGCACAAGCGGCTGAGTGCGGGGGGATTCAGCGCATCCGGTGGTCTCTCCTTCCCACGAAAGAGAAGCCTCATCTCCCCCGGCAGCTTCTAGAGGGGATCAGAAAGCCCACGAGAGACACCACCCGCAGAGCTCTGCGACGCGCCTGCTGGGCCGATCCTGGGGCGCGGAGTGTGCTTGAGCCATGCTTCCTGGGGACGGGGGGGTGGGGTGGGGGGGTGGCAAGCTCTCAGAAATGACGTGGGTTGGAGGCTTTCCCAATACACAGGCTGGGTCCCACCCTGGAGCCTTGGGAGGCAGGAGGGTTTTGAGAAGGTCTTGGGGAATATTTGCAAGCCCTTGGCTAGACAGGACTTCCCCTCTTAAAAGATTCCCATGCACACAGCATCAGGAGGTTCACAAAGCTGTTTATTTTCCCACCTATGATACAGGACGGAGGCAGGGTGAAGAAAACCCAGCGACTGCTTTGGCGAAATACTGGAGCTGCACACAAAACTAACAGGCTGCGGCTTTACCGGGGGATCTTCTGTTTCCACACAATTGTAACTGATCTTTGAAGGGCTCCCCGGGGCACTGCGGCGTGCTGCTTCTAGGCAGAATTTATCATACCTGCTCTGCTTTGGTAACCGGGTCTTTAGAACTTCATATACAAAACTTGATTGGCAAAAAAAAAAGAACCAAATGTCAAAATTTCATAAAATCAGGGCAAGAACTGGTCTTCTCTTGCCATTTGGACTTAGTTGCTCCTTGAAGAATGTTTTTTTCCCCCCACCTTGGTCGTTTAGCAACCCCCAGCCCAGAGACAGGAAAAGGGAGCAAAACTTAACCTTTGTGTTCAAAGAGAAGCAAGGTTTTCAACCAGTTAAGTCATTGGACTCATTATTTAAACACCAAAAGACAACAGATGGACTTAATTCATCTGGCCCAGCTTAATACATGTCGGCCTAACACTACAAATACATAAAACCGAGATACGTCTGGGAGGTACAAATGGGGACAGGGCGTCGTCACAGGGCAATGACTTGGCCCAGAGGCACAGGCTTGGCTGCGCTGCGAACCGGCCCCTCAGAACCAATACTCAGAGACGAAGATGTGGACATTGACGACATTCCGGTGCGACACCACACCCCCGACCACGTAGTTCATCTCCAGCTTCAGGACGGCGTGGAACGGGCCCACGATGGGCCGCACCTGGCGCACGACGCCTGGGGAGAGAGCAGAAGGTGTTTGGGGAGTTAGCAGTGACCGAAGCAACGTGGAGACTGGGGACACGATTTCCCTCCGGGAATTTCAGAGCTGCAGGAGCACTCGGACCTCATCAAGTCCCGCCTGAGCCAGGTGCTTGCATCTCCCTCCAAGTGATCACCCCCGGGCTCTGCCACCATCCCTAGGGACGAGTGACAGCGGGCTCACTGCAGCCTGTCCGCTGTGTGCAGCTCGCACCGTGAGTGAGTCTGTGCGCACGGGCTTTGGAGTCCTTGCCTTAGGCTCCATGCCAGCTCCTTTTCTGTGAGCCTGGTTTCCTCCTCTACCACCGTCTACCTAACCAAGAACTTAAGAGTCTAGATAAAGGGCCTGGCATGGAGCAGAGGCCCAGAAGATACCCGTCCCCCTCTCTCCTAACCCACTGTGCCCACTTGTGACCCATGGGAAGAAACAAAGCATGTGTGAGCCTCTTCCCCCAGTCTCTCATGTTGAGGACTGTCCCGGGGGCCTGGAAACCCTTTATCCAAGCAGAGAAGCCCAGTTCCTTATGGGACACACTCCTGGGTCCTTCTTTCTCCACACCTCTTTTTTGAAGGGTGACACATGAACCCTTGCCCAGTGTTCACGGTGAACAAGAGGCAGCTCGAGTCCAGCTTGAGCAGCAGAGATGGTCAGGGCAATCAGAAGGACAGATGGCACAGGGGAGACAGGTGTCTGTCCGGGGAAGTAGAAGCCTGCCGTGTAAACCTACTGGGGGTGGCAGGGAGGTCTGCCTGGACCAGCATAGGGACCCGGCAAAGGCCATGATGGCGGCCTCCCCAGGCGGGGCTCAGAGGGAAGGGCAGGTAAGTTCAGCTCAGTCACAGTGGAGGAGGAACAACCCCAAGTGTCCTGTCCCCGCAGGTTCCATGTCTCCAGGCCGGACCTGACGTCGCCACCTGCCCACACAGGGCACCCAGCATCTCATGGGGAGAACGGCCCAGCGCTCGGGGACCAGACACTCTCCTCCTGGCTGGACATGGAGAGCCCAGCACCCTCTGGGGGCCTCAGATTCCTCAGCAAGCAGACGATGCCATGTGAGCCTGTGCTTTGCACTGACTGGTCCCAACCCACCCCACCCTCAGCTCGGTGTCCACCAAGGTGTGAGCTCCAGGGGCGCAGGGCCACCTCCCTGCCGGACGGGCGGGCTCACTGCCTCACTTCTGCACGCGTTCACATATTCCTCAACGGGTACCAGGTGCTGTTCATGGTGATGCCGAGAAAACAAACAGAACCCTGGTTTCAAAGTCGGTGGTAGACCTAGGTGAGTGCCATGCTCTGACACAAGTCCGCATGCTGTCCAGCGGGGTTGAGGATGGAGGTGAGGGAGGCGGGGGAGTCAGCGAAGGCTTCCTGGAGGAAGTGGCTGTCTCCCTGCAGATCCCCGTGCCTGGCAGAGAGCAGGTGCCACCCTCTTCCATCGCCCCGGCTCTGATATTAGGACTTTCCCAAAGCCGTGTGGCGCAGGGGCATGCTGGAGCAGCTGGTCATCTGGTTGTGCCATATGACAACTTCCAAGCCCAACGTGACGTCACTGAAGGTGGGCTCAAGAAGCACCCATCACTGCAGGGCTGTCTGCAAACAACACCCTGGAGCCCGAGAACCAGCCAGAACGCAGATTGTTCGCTGTGTCCAACTGCTGACTGCAGGCTGGTTTGTACAAACAGCCCTGCCGCTGACTTGGGACATGTGCACCCAACGTGGCCCTTCACACCCACGCTGAGATCAGCGAAGGCTCTGGGGAGTCTAAAGGGGCCCAAGGCCTTTTGCACCCATGGCCGGTTCTCGGTCAAGACCACCAAGTTCATGGTCAGGAAGGGATTGGGGCAGGCCACCCCCACTTTCACTCCTTGGGCTTGTGTTTCAAAGGTGAAGTGCCCAGCAGTGGAGTGGAATTCCAGGCTATTCTAAGCAAACAAGGGCTCTAGCTCTGATGGAAAGATAAGCAGAAGCTTCGGTGGGCTGTCAGCACCCTTTCTCTGCCCCTGCCTGGCGATGACATCCCAGCTCTGTCCTGTCTGAACGCCCACGAACATCGTCAGCTCCCAGCTAAAGACGGGGGCTTGTCGCCACCCTCGGTTTGCCCCTGGCCCCCGTGGCGAGCACGGCCCCAGGCTCTCCTGTCCCTCACCAGCGTGACCGTCTCCTCTCCCCGGGCCGGAGACCGCCACCGGCGCCCACCAGCCTCAGCGGCCTGGGTTACCTGCACCCATCCCTGGGGCAGTGCTCAGAGGGGCTCAGGGGGCTTGAAGGAAAGAAGTGAGAGGCTCAGTGAGCCTGAGAGCTAGCTTAGGACAGAGAGCAACGAGGTGGGGGGAGCACTTCCGCAAGCTATGATCAGACACGTATTTATTTCTATATATTATCATTATACTGTGTGTGTGTGTGTGTGTGTGTGTGTGCACGCATGCTAAGTTGCTTCAGTTGTGTCCGACTCTTTGCGACTCTATGGACTGTAGCCCTTTCAATATCATATAATTAATATATGATATATAAATATATGGGCTTCCCAGGTGGGACAAGCAGTAAGGAACCCACCTGCCAATGCAGGAGACGCCAAAAGACGTGGGTTCAATCCCTGGGTTGGGAAGATGCTCTGGAGGAGGGCATGGCAGCCCACTCCAGTATTCTTTCTTGGAGAATCCCATGGACAGAGGAGCCTGGCGGGCTGCAGTCCATACAGTTGCAAAGAGTCAGACACGGCTGAAGCGACTTAGCACACACCAGCACACACACATATAAATACATATACAGTTTAATTATTATA
This sequence comes from Redunca redunca, assembly GCA_006410935.1. Taxonomy (NCBI): domain Eukaryota; kingdom Metazoa; phylum Chordata; class Mammalia; order Artiodactyla; family Bovidae; genus Redunca; species Redunca redunca. The sequence goes on along the minus strand of SJYQ01000088.1, from coordinate 396,329 downwards.
AACACAAAGTACATATTGTTGTTGTTAGTTGCTCAGTCGTGTCCGACTCTTTGCGACCCCGTGGACTGTAGTCCGCCAGGCTCCTCTGTCCATGGATTTCTCCAGGCAAGAACACTGCAGTGAGTAGCCATTCCCTTCTCCACCGGATCTTCCAGACCCAGGGATCGAACCTGACTCTCCCGCACTGCAGGCAGATTCTTTACTGTCCAAGCCACAAGGGAAGCCCTTTCAGGACACAAGGTTTGAGTCCAGCTGACCTCAGTCAGCAGCATGATCCCAAGTTGGTTACTGAAATTTTGAGTCCCCACTTCCTCCTCTGTGAAACAGGGATTAAACGGCCATCTTCAGAGTCAGAAACAAAACCATCACAAGGCCATCTGCTGCTTCCCCCTCAGAAATAAGCGCTGGATACCATAAAGCTCCACCGCATTCCAGTGTAATATGAATTTCAGTTCAAGTAGGACCGAATTCCTCCATGATTGAAAAATAGAGCAAATGCTGAATATTTCTATTAGATTGCCTTAAACACTGATGAGAAAGGAAAGCTCTGGATGTATAGAAATTATATTTAAATCTCAATATGTACCGTTAGGGCACTTCATGAGGTTTAGTTTCTATGATGCCTAAAGACCAGAATGTCACGCTGTTGGCTAAGTGTTCCGACTGTGAACAGCTAAGAGGCCAAACAGACCACTAAAGGGAGCTAAGAGCTGCTTTAGAGAAGAAGGGCGTTGAGAAGGGGAACAGGGAGCAGAAGGCTGAACTTCAGATGCAGGTCACACTCCGGGCTGGGCTGTCTCAGGATCTTTGCATTTAACAAGAGAACGACTGAGGTGGAAGACACGGCATCTGCAAGGGTTAAACAAGGCATTTTGGGAGTGACACAACAGGTGCTCAGGGGGTCAGCCACCCTATCCTTCTCCTGTGACCTGGGGTCCACATCCCAGGCCACACCCACTCTCTGGATCTGACCACTTCTTCTTCAGCCTAGCCACATTTCCTGGGGGCTCTGATTTCAGTGAACATGCTCCCTTCATTCCCAGGTTAGTTCAAGCTTGACATCCACCTCCTGGTCCTCACCTTCACTGAACCTAGACTTTCTTCTGATATCACTTCTTTCTTCACAGCTTTCCCACCCATCCATCCACCCACCCATCCAATCATCCATCCATTCATCATTCATCTATACACCCATTCATCAGTCATCCATCCATCCATGCAACAGAGGGCATTCTGCACAAGGGAAGTTTAAGGAAGATTCTACAGAGGAGCTGACTTCAAATTGGATTTTAAATACTAAGTAGGGGGCTTCCCTGGTGGCCCAGTGCTAAGAATCTGCCTCACAACACAAGAGACACTGGTGTGACCCCTGGTCGGGGAGGACCCCACGTGCCATGGAGCCAGTAAGCCCACACGTGCCACAAATGCTGAAGCCCGAGGGCCTCAGCTGGTGCTCCACAGCAAGAGAAGCCGAGCGCAGCCAAAAAATAAACAAATTTAAATAAAAAAGACTAAGCAGGAGCCAACGAGGTAAGTAAAGTGCAGATGTCCGTACCTCAGTCGTGTCCGACTCTTTGCGACCCACGGACTGCAGCCAGGCTCCTCTGTCCGTGGAATTCTCGCCAAGGATACTGGAGTGGGTTGCCATTTCCTTCCCCAGGGGATCTTCCCAACCCAGGGATAGAACCCAGGTAGTCCACACTGCAGGCAGATTCTCTATCATCTGAGCCACCAGGGAGGCCCAAGGTAGGTAGGACCTGTGCAAAGGCCCCAAGTGTGAAGGCTTCAGTCAGTTCTGGGAACAGAGTTAATCTTGGGGAAAGACAGACAGTGGAGGGTAGGGAGGTGGTAAAGGGCTTCCTCGGGGACCTCACACCTTGTCAGGCTCACAGAACTGGGAACCCAGAGCAGTAGTCTCCTGGCTTCCTCATCACCACCGATTCTAGACCGCTGTTCTTTCAGAACCACCACCAACCTTCCGGGGGCAGGGAAACAAGAGAGGGAACTAGAGAAACCCTTGATGCCCAAATGTGGCATCACAGACATTAGAAACTGAACCTCCACCAGGGGTCCAACCGCATCTGTCACTTGCTTCTACAGATGTGGGGCTGGCATCCGCTCTGCACCAGGCGCTGGGGACCAGCTAGACCACCTGTGTCCTCTTTCATGAAGCCCCACCAGCCTCACTCCGCGTCACCTGGTACCTGGTCTCCCATGAGGGAACCTTCATAGTTGACTCCCCCTTCGGACGCAGGGTCTACATCACATTCATCTCTGTCCACTGTCCCCAGCCCAGGGCCTGGGGCAGGACACAGCGGAAGCACCGTTACAATTATCCAGTGGGATGAAAGCAGAGGGAGAGAGAGAAAAGAGAAGAAGGAGAGAGGGGAGGAAAGAAGGGACCCTACTCCTTGAGGGCCTCTCAAGCCTTTGTCTTGAAGGGAAGGGGCCACTGAAGGCTCTGAGCGGGAGCAGCTTTATGTGGAAAGACCATTCCTGCAGCAAAATGCAGGAGAGAGGGAAAGGCTCTTTCCAGCATGCCTGCCTTGTCCACCTTTCCTGCTGGGGTGTTCACCTCCCTAACTTTCAAGAACCCCAGGAAAAAAAAAAAAAAAAGGCCACAGTGCCGAGTTCAGCCGTGTTAATCTTCCAAATCCTCAGCTTCGGCATTTCTGCTTCAGGTCCCAGACACTGCTGGTATTCCTCGGCGTGTCTGTGCCTCTGAAAGATATAATTAAGTCTTTTTTTTTCCCTTTGAAAAATGTAGGTCCCCTCAGGCACTTCACCTTCATGTCTCGTCTCTGCTTTGTAAATTGCAGCCGATGTGCCAGGAGCCCGAACACAGAGCCCAAGCGTCCAGCGGGGGACCTCCATCGCCTCCTGGGGACTGTGGTCTGGATTCCGGGCCCCTGCAGGCATCCCCAGGCTTCTGCCGCTTGACTGGGGTCACAACTATTCATCCCCAGGTTGTCTGAAAGGAGGAGGATCATCCACGAGGGCATCTGCCTGAGACACCAGTGTGTGGAGACCTGGAATCACAGCCTGGCATTCCTCTGCTTCTTCCTCACCGAGCAGCCCTGGACCTTGCATGCGCCACCGTCTTTCTGAAGTCAGCCTCCGACTCAGAAGTCCTGCGCTTCTAACTGACCAAGTGTAATGGCGTGAACGGGGCTGTCGAAGAGCATCTTAGCAAAAACGATGATCCATCCAGAGATGGCACGGTACCTCACGCCAGTGGAAATGAACTGTGCTTTTCAAAAGACAGAGCTTCAAGTTAAAAAAAAGGCAGAGGGAACAAAGTCAGCATCAGATGAGGATAAGACGCGGTCGCCACCTGAAATCACGGTCTCCCCGCCGCTGTGTGAGGCCAGCGGCCAAGGGCACAGACTTTCTTTTCCGATCAATCTTTTTAAAATTTAATTAATGTTTAGTTGCACTGGGCCTTCGTTGCTGCAAGCAGAATTTCTCTAGTTGTGGCGAGCAGGGGCTACTCTTCATTGCTGCGGCTGCTCTTGCTGCAAAGCGCAGGGTCTGGCTGCGAGGGCTTCAGGAGTTGTGGGCACAGAGGCTTAGCTGCCCTGCGGCCTGTGGAGCCTTCCAGGACCAGGACCGTGTTCCCTGCACTGGCAAGCGGACTCTTACCCACTGAGCCACTGGTCACTCTCCTATCGCTGGCTGTTGGGACATAGTAGGTCCTCGGTCCCACTACCGACCTGACACAGAGGAGGCCCGCAATAAGTGAATTGCTAAATGAACGCACGAACTAGAGACCGAAGCACTAAGCACAGTCTATAAAGTTGAAAGTTTTCACCCGGAGAAACAAAAGCGGTGGGAAGGAATGGATGACAGCCACGGGTTGCTGGGTTTTCAGGTGCGACCCACGTGCAAGCAGAAAGGCGACAGGTTAGAACCAGGCCTCCTGTCTGGCCCTGCGGCCGCCACACAGAGCCACGAGCCAGGGGGAGGTGACGAGTCGGCCTGGTCGGACAAGGTGCCAGGACCGAGAACCTTGGAGCTCAGAGGAGACCCACGTGGTTTCACCAAACACTAACACAGTGGGCGAAAAGCAAACCATCACCCGGATCTCAGGACATGTTCCTCGACAGGGGTAACTCCAGACCAGGGTGAGCAGCACAGACCGAAGGCAAAGAGGAAGACGCAAGAACAGGAAGAAGTACGGTCCGCACGTCTAACGTCCAAAGCTATAGTGGTGATGGGCTGGGAAGGAGGTCCACAGCGGCGGAGACGGGAACGGACGGGCCCCACGTCCACTGTTCCTTCCCGTGTTCCCCACACTCCTCGGGGGGGAGGACCATCGCCTCCCCATCACCGGGGAGGAGCTCTGGGCTTTCGGGGCTGACATCCCAGATCACAGGGCTGTCAGGGCACAGCGCCACCCAGACGGGACGGACCCTGAGCTTAGTTCTCTCCGCCCGACCGCACCTGCCCCGACGTGGTGTGGAGGAAACTTCCAGAATGTACTGCCCTTCGCTGAGTCATCCATACAGGGCAAAAATGGCAGAGAGAAACTACAGGGCAATCATATTGCTCACGGGCAGTAAAGGAATGGAGCTCCCCAGTCCCTGTGTTCTGTTCTTCTTGCCTGAAAAACACCCAGTAAGAGCTTGGACGGTGGAGGACAGGGGTCTCGGTCGCAGATTTAAAGTCTGCCTCGGCAGAACCATCCTCCCGACTTCTCGGCTCTCATAAACACACTTCCTCCCAGGTGTCTCATGACCAAACCAGAGGGTCTGCGTGGGGCAGCAGCAGGGAACCAGAGTCAACGCCCCCAGGGCCCGCCTCTCCCTTGGGTAGAAAGAGGGAAAGAAATGTCAGCTCCGAACGAAGGCTTCCAGGTTCCTTCCTGGATGCAGGAGCAGCATTTCCAGGGGCACGTGGTGGGTATGAAGATACCCCTGTCCACCATCTCCTCCCCCGACATCTCAGCCACACGCACTGGGGCCTCACGGTTCCAGGAGGAGCAACGGGGGCTCTGGGGGTGAAATGAGTTCTGAACCAGAAACAGCAAACCTGCCCCTGAAGCCAGACCCTGGGCCGCTGCCCTTCCGCCAAGCCGCCTGGCCTCGCCGGAGGGAGAGATGGCCTGGGCGGTTTTCCAGAAGGGATCTGCTGTCTGATGCACCTGCTTTTACCAGGTTGGCCCAGGATGTGACAGTGATGGCAAGTGCGAGAATCCTCCCCTCTTTCTCTGTGAGTCCTCCTGCCTGGATCAGCCCCCACCCACCTACCTGCTGGGGACCCTTGCCCATCGCTAGACCCAAACTCATCTGCCCCCTTGCATGTCTCCAGGTGCCCCCAGATGAGAAATCTCAGGGCTGGGACAGACCTCAAAGAGGAGGACTCGGCCTGGTTCAAGGTCACACAGGATGGCCGTGGCAGCAGAAACCCCACATCCAGCCCCACCAGGCTGCGTGCAGGACTCAGTCATGCCCTCTGAGCCTGGAAGCCCATCTGAGCCTCAAGTGTCCTCACCTGGAGAATGGGGCCATCTCCCACAGGGATAAGTGACACAGCTCAGTCATGTCCGACTCTGTGCAACCCCATGAACTGCAGCCCGCCAGACTCCTCTGTCCATGGGGATTCTCCAGGCAAGAATACTGGAGTGGGTTGCCATTTCCTCCTCCAGAGGATCTTCCCTACCCACGGATTGAACCCTGTCTCCTGCATTGGCAGGGGGATTCTTGCCTACTGAGCCGACAGGGAAACCCAAGCGACACACGACGTGTGGCCCACGTGCCGGGAGTGTGCAGCACACAGCAGTGCCCTTGCTGTTGAGATGACTATGACCGTCGAGGACCCGACACGCGGAGTTCTCAGCCATAAGCACAGATCAAATGATTCATCTGGGAACACCCGACTGAGGCCGCAGGAAGTGCTCTTGATGACAGTGGCTGATGGTGGGTGTCTGGGTCCTCTGTGTAGTTACAGTTGTCAGGTGAGGCCGTCAGAAGATCCGTATCATCATCAGACTCCTTTTTTTCCCTCTAATTTCACACAAGATGCCTCTGCTGCTGTTTGGCTAAAAACACTTCATTTTCTTAAAAAAAAAAAGAATAATTTATGAACGCACCGGTGATCTCAAAGGCTTTTCAGAAGGTGCATAACAGCAGCGGTAAGAGCATCACAAATCATTCTGGACGCAGCCGATCCGCAGGAGAACTTGGGAGATGCCGAGAGACCACTCTGGGCTCATTTAACCCCCTGGTGACTCTGTATGTGAGCAGGCAAGTTTGATCCTGCAGCCTGCTGGGCACCAGGCCTGGGGAACCTCCTAGTGGGCATGCTGTGTGTGCACACGTGTGTGTGCATGCAAGGGTGTGCAAGAAAGAAAGACAAATAGAGTGATGGGGCAGTATGGCACAAATGAACCCCTTGTAGGCTCTTACCTCCAGAAATTTACAACTGGTGGAAGAGGAAGTCAAGCAAAAACTCGCAGTGGGGACTTTCCTGGTGGTCCAGTGGCTACGATTCTGCGCTCCCAACGCAGGTGCCCGGGTTCGATCCCCGGTCAGGGAACTAGATCCCCCATGCTCAGTGGTGCTCACACGATGCAACTAAGACCCAGTGCCGCCAAATTAAATAAATAAATCTTAAAATAACCACCTCACGATGCCGTGACCAACACCCTCCCCACCGGCACCAGCATTTCTCCGCTCGCACACACAGCAGACCTTCTGGAAGGAGTCCCCCAGCGGCGCCTCCAGGGCTCCCTCCCTGGTGTGTCTCCCCTCGACCCCACTCCACTGAGAATGGCCTGGTCAAGGTCGCCATCAGCTGGGGCGATACCGAATCCAGTGGTGAATCCTTTGTCCTCATCTGACCAGAGTCACCATCATTGACACAGCTCATGCCCCTCCTCCTGGAAAGGCCTCCTCCTCGGGGCTGGCCTCCACTCATCTCCCCGACCTCTGAGCACAAGAGGCCGCAGTGCTCCGACCTCCTCTGTCTACACTCAGTTCCTCCGTGAGCGTGTCTGGTCTCAGGGCTCCAGCTGCCATCCACCCACGATCGCCTCCCAGACTTACTCTACCCCTGCGTGGCCAAGGGTGTCCCACGAGGCCCACAGTCTTAATGCCAAGGGGCACGTGCGACCTCCCCAGAGCTGCCGTGTCAGTTTTCCCCAGCTCACCTGCTGACAACCCCAGTCTGCTTATTCTTTAGGTCAAGACAAGCAGTCATCTTTGTCTCACACCCAACTCGTCAGCAAAACCTGGCACTACCCCCTGATGTATCCGGAATCTGTCTGCTGCCCACCCTTCCTGCCGGGGCCACACGGTCACCTCCAGCCTGGATCACAGGTTTTTTGAAAGGTTTTCCATGAAAGTGAAAGTCACTCAGTCATGTCCGACTCTTTGCGACCCCATGGACTATACAGTCCATGGACTTTTCCAGGCCAGAATACTGGAGTGGGTAGCCTCTCCCTTCTCCAGGGGATCTTCCCAACCCAGGGATCGAACCCAGGTTTCCTGCATTGCGGGCAGATTCTTTACCAGCTGAGCCACAAGGGAAGCCCAAGAATACTGGAGTGGGTAACCTATCCCTTCTCCAGTGGATCTTCCCGACCCAGGAATCAAACCAGAGTCTCCTGCATTGCAGGCAGATTCTTTACCAGCTGAGCTATGAGGGAGGCCCACAAGCGAGCCACAGTGTCCAGAGGCTAAGGCTCTGCACTCCCAAAGCAGGGGCCCGGGTTCGATCCCTGGTCACGGAACTAGATCCCCAGGCTCACCCAGGTGCCCAGAGGGAGTGTCTCCCACCTCAACCCAAAACCTTCCCACAGCTCCCACCTCACTTGGCAGTAAAGCCCAAGCCATTGTGGCGGCCTCAAGACCCTGCCTCGTCGGCCACTGCAATTCGAACACGCCCGGCTCGCCTCTGCCTCAGGGCCTTTGCACCTGCCGTCCCCACTGCCTGGAGCTCCCCCTCCAGATCTCCGCACGGCTCGTTTCCTCAGCGCCCCGGGTCCTTAGACGAATGTCTCCCACCACCAGGCGCACAGCGGCTGCCCACTCCCCTCTCCTCCCCCGCCCTCTGCATAGCACTCACACTGCCTGACAGTGTGGATGTCATGCTTGTCTCCTGCCTGCTCCCACCCCCGGAAGGAAACATGTACACGGCTAGGATTCCCGTCTGTCTCTCTTGGTGGCCGATGCATCCCTAGAGCACAGCCTGCTCCCTTGGGACACACACATTATTTGCTAGAAGAATGAAGACCAGAGTCCTATAAGAAGTCGGCCCCAGGGCTCTGGGAGCACAAGGCAGCAAGCCGCACACCCCGCCTGTGGGAGGTGGGGCATTGAGGACGTGCGAGAGGAGGTGATCGCCGACTTGGGCTCTGAGGGATGAATAGGAGCTTAACCAAGAGAAGCAGCAGGTGAATGTCACAGCTCAAGTCCAGGGGACAGGAAAGGCCATGAAATGGCTGGGGTCTGGGGCACGGGCTGCTGTGTCTGGAGCAGAGCGCAGGGAAGAGGAAGGGAAGGATGCTGGACGCTGGGGAGCAGACAAGCAAGCTGAGGCTGAAGACGTCTCCAGCCAAGAGGCAAGACTGGATGTGAAAGGTGGGGGTTAAAACCCAGTAGACCCATTAAGCAACCGGCTGCGGGGGCGGGAGGAGGGGAGCAGAGGTCCCCGCCTTCAGGAGCCTCATGGCTGGGGCACCTTTTGCCACCATGTGGAAGCACCCTGCTGAGAAAGAAGGGAGGCTCGGGCCAGGCTGATGGACCTCATGGCTGGGAGCCGACGTTGGGGGTGGGGGGCAGGGGGCCAGCAGGTGTGAGAAGCAGCCCACGTGATGCGTGGATCCATGGGCAGGAGCAGAGAGGTGTCCAGTGAGGCCCACGAAAGCAGAGGACCCCTCTGAGCCCTAAGAGTCCCGTGCCAGCCTGGGGGTGGCCTCTGAGCGCTTCTGCTTCTGTCAAACTGGGTGTCGGGCACCCTCCTCACGGGGCTTTGCAGCAGGAACATCTGCTTCCCTATGAGTCACGATGGCTCCGGGCCCAAGGCCTATGGCCCATCGCTGCTCCGCGAGGCCCCAGCGCAGTCAGCACAAAGGTGCTGGTGTCCGTCCCGCTCTCACGCCCCGTCTCAGGCCTCCGAGAGGGCGCCGCCTGCCCTCTGCATCCCCCTGCCCTCCAAGGACCGCCAAGGACCACCAGCCTCCAGGTGAGGTCGGCCGAGGCCCGCCCCTTTACATCCCCCGGAACGACTTGGCTGCGGGCCAGGGTGTGGCCCCAGGGGGTGGGGTGGGGGCTGTGCCTCCCTGAGAAGAGAAAGCGCCTAATCCTGGGATTTGCCGTGAAAGCAGGACAGGGCCGATCACTCATCGCCAGCAGAGACGGCCGCGCTGTTGTTTTTAGGTGGAATTTCTGAATCTCATCTGTAATGTGTACTGATACTGGGCCAAGCTTTCCGAATCAGGCTCCCGGACGGGTCAGCAGTGTGTGTTTAACCCCTTAAGAGGTAAAGATTTCAAAGAGGCGATCTGGGCCCTGCAGGCTGGAATGACTGAGAGTGACTTGAAGGCAGACGGCTGGGCAGACAAGCTCTTTGCATTGCATGAGGCTTCCCCTGGCCAGGGGCTGAGGTACAGGCAGGTAGCTGCCTTTACTCATAAGCTCTTGCGCTGGGGCTGCTGTGTACAGCTGACTAAGCTGCGCACTGCACGTAGAAGAGGCTGTGAATGGCACCCCCTAGGGCTGTGCAGTGCACAGAATAGTCAACTGCAGACTGCAGCCTTGCCACATTATTACTTGTCTCTCCCGCTGAGACATTAACAGAGGCAAAACCTACTGCTGAAAAATAAACTGTAGGCACTCAGATGGCAGGATGCTAGGGAAGCTAGGAGGCAACTTCGTGAAAGCAGCATTTGTGGCTTGGGTGTAAACTTGTTCCCCAGCACCCAGCACGGGGTCCCCAGCACCCATCACGGGGTTAGGCATGGGGTAGGAATCCAGGAGGTTCTTGCTGAATAAATAATTCAAGGATGACAGAGCTCGGGAGGCATGGCCTCCACCATTCTGCTTCCGGCCTGACTCATCAGCCCAGGCCAGGAGGGGTGCCTATGACACAGCTCCCAGGTAACTGGAGCCACTTTGGGGTGAGCAGTCCCAGTAGCATCCCATGTGCCCCCCGCTGGCTGCTCTCCTGTCCTTTCAGGGGGCTCCAAGACCTCACCAGCTCTCTAGCCCCAAACAGCCTCCTCACAGTGGCTCATTTATCCCCTAACAACCTACCCAGCTATGTTACAGTACGTAGAACTCCTTCTGGTCCTCATACCCTGGCAAGGCAAGCATTACTATGGCCATCTCACTGAGAAGAAAACTGAGGCTCAGAGAGGTTATGAGACCTGCCTGAGGTCACACAGCTAGAAACGGACAACCAAGCAAGAACCGGCGCTGGGACATCCGACCCCAAGCTCAGTGCTCCAACTGTGGGAGCAGAGACTCCAGGGTGTTTTGCCCTAAAAGGGCCAGCCCAGCCATTGATATTTTTCAAAAGTGAAATACAGTAACAGTCCTTGTATGCTCACAAATAAAACTTAGAATGCTCTTTCAAAATGTAAAAGCTTTTGGTTCCCTTGGGGAGGGTGGAGGGAGGATATTGTTGTGAGGGTGGTGAGATATGGGCCAAATTTAGAGGCTTTGGCACAGACAATGTGGGCTATGGGAAAAGGTTTGGGTTCCATGAATACTGACTACACCTACTACATGCCAGGTGCTGCTAGAAGCTTTCCTTATCATTTCATCTAATGGCAAGAATGGTGTCTGCAATTAGGGAATATCCCTCCTCAACCTAACCCACGTCCATGCGTACGTGCTCAGTCACTCAATCGTGTCCCACTCTTTTGTGACCCCATGGACTGCAGCCCACCAGACTCCTCTGTCCGTGGGATTCTCCAGGCAAGAATCCTGGAGTGGGTTCCCATTTCCTCCTCCAGGGGGATCTTCCCGACCCAGGAATTGAACCCACGTCTTCTGTGTCTCCTGCATTAGCAGGCGGATTCTTTACCACTGGGAAGCCTTACAAGGTGAGCTGGACCATCTCCATTCGTTCAGAGTTTATTGGGAGCATGACTGGTGGCCATGGTACCCAGGCAGAAGCTGAAGATAGGAGCACCTCTGTTTCTCAGGGGACCAGGGGCGGCGGAGGAGCCCAGGGAACAACCCAGAACAGACTGGACGCCCAGCACACCTGCTTGTCAGCTGACACTGATGCTCTTCGTTTTTCTCCTATAGATACAGTGATGTCCACCAAGGATCGAGAGGGCCATTCAAGAAATCAACCATTGGGTCTAAAAAGTAGCTTGAGCTGAGTGCTGTCTAGTTCCTATTGGCTTTGGGGAGGTTCTAGTAGAAATTTTGCCAAAGCACACCCTCTATATAGACAGATTTTTTTCCCTCCCTCTCCTTAGAAAAACAGTTAAAAAGGAGTAGTGAGCAAGGAGGGGTCAGGGAGGGCTGGGGCTCAGATACCACCAACCATCCAGGGGCCTGGGGAGTCCCAGGGGAGGGTCCCCCATTGCTGGTGGCTGATGATACACAGACTGCACCCACCTCACCAGGGCCCCCCGTTAGTCATCTCCAGGAACTAGTACCTGAAAGACCCCTTCTGAAGCAGCCCCTGATCACAGCCAGTGCTCTGCTGGGCGGAGAGTGAAGCCGGGGCTGGATAAGGAAGGCTTTGTAGTGGCCCAAGAATACCTCAGGCATTAATAGAGCATTTTTTGCACAGGTCGAAAATGTATTCTTCATTTTTCATTGACAGCTGGTGAAAGAGGAATGTAACAGGGCGGCTGCACCCGGCTTTACGGAGAGAGCAGCTCAGCCCTGCTCAGAGCCACCTTTATCCCTGCGGAGAGCTGGTTTTTAAAGGACGCATTAGGGGAAGGTCTGGCCCTTTCAGGTTCTTAATCAACTTGGAGTGCTTTCTCCTGTGATCTGGGGGAGCAATGACCTTCACCGTGTCACTGTCTCGGCGGCTTGTGCACTGGTTAATTTTCTGGGACACAAACTCTTGGTAACTCTGCCCAAGTCAACACCCACTGTCCGAGAGCTCCGGCTCTGGGTGTCTGGGGAAGACTGGGCTCTAGGCCTGCCCCACCTCCAGCAGCAGGGGTGCCCAGGACAAACCGCACCTGCCTTCTCTGGCCATCGGCCCCTCCCCTGCTGATGGGAGACTCCCAACATGCCACAGACTGTGGCGGTGACGAAGAGCCTGCTTCCAGCACTGAGTATCAGCTGCTCCTTCACGTGGGTCACAACCTCACCTCTTCCAGGAAGCCTTCCTGACCCGGTGCCCAGTGTCCACTCAGGGTGAAGCCTAGAGCAGGCAGGGGTTCAGCCTATGAGTAGGCGAGGCCCCTTCCCAGGTGCTGCAAGCAGCGGGGCTGCCCAGGGGGGTCTCAATGGGCCCAGGAGCCCCCTACGGGAGGCCTGAGTGGCCCACAAAACACTTTCTCCCTCTCCACAGACTTAGAGGGTTTCTATCTAAGACATTGCTTGAAACGAGAATGCACAGCTGAAAACACGCCTGCAGACAGGGCCCTGCGGTCTTTGTAGCTCAGACTCAAGGCGGTTATCTCCTTAGCTCCCTCCTCTGCCGGGTGGAGACAATCACGGCCCCAGAGGCGTCTGCAAAGACTGAGACGGGATGCGGGGGTGAGCATGCCCAGTGACGGCTCCCACGCCACTCAGACTGGGCTAGAGTCCAGCGGCAGAACAAGCCATCGCAGGAGGACAGGCCCATGCCCAGGCCTGGCGTGTGCCAGGGTGGCTACCCTCCGAGTCCAGACGCTCCAGGGGTCACAGAAGTTGGAGCAGGAGAGGCGCTGCAGGGAGCGGCGGGTAAGGAAGCCCAGGCAATAGGCTCCAAGGAGAGAAACAAGGCAGCGCCCCACGGGTGGCGAGACGGGAGCCCAGCACAGCCTTGGCCGCACCCCAGGGAGACCCCCGTCCTCGCTGGCCTTTACCCTCCACGTGGGAGAGCCCACTGGCAAACTCCAGGGGCCCAACCAGACGAGACGTCCGGCAAACGGACTGAGAAGCTGGATACCAGGCCCACACAGGAGGCCAGGCCACAGGCAGGATGACTTCCCCAGGGCCAGCCTGGGCCCTCCCCCGGCACCAAATCCGAAGACCAGGGCCCGCGGGACCAAACGCGGAAAGGAGAGGATGCTGTGTTTCCACGGTGGCACCTGTGGTCGCCTCTCACACCGGGGTCTGTCCCCTCCTTGCCCCCCCTACCCCGGCCCGAGTCACCCTGGGAAGACTGGCCAGGCCCCCCTCGCTGCTCGGGAGTCCCCCTCCAAGAAGGAGTTGGAAGGGGTAGCCTCCGGGAGCCTCCAGGCTCTGAGGTGCCAGGATTTTCTGTCCCAGTGGATGGGAACCCAAGAAACACAGGCTCCCAGGATGGTTCTGTTTGGAGTATCAAGGCGGCTAGAAAAACGTGCTGTGACCACTGGCTCCGGGCCCGGCTGCGGCCCGGCCCCTGGCTCGGATCACTCCAGGAAGGGTTTAGCTGGGAACCCAAGACACAAGCACTGTCCGGAGTCCCCAGCGAGGCCGCGCAGCTGCTTGTCACTGTCTCTCCACCACTACATTCCCATGACCTGTTTCTGCCTCCCCACTGCCACCCGGTGGAATGCAAAGCCCTCACGGGCAGGGGTTGTGTGGGTACTGACCCATCTCTGTATCCACAATGCCAGGCCCAGGGCCAGTACAGAGAGGGAAGAGCCCAGAAACGCAAAGAATGAACGAGTGCGTCGGAAGGATCTGACTCCATCTCCTGTGGTCTAAGAGCTGAGAAGTGCCCCCAGGGTGGGCCGTGTCGCAGCCACACCTGCCGGCCCAGCGTCAAGCACAAAGGCGGTCCCAGGTGGGCTTCTGTCTGCAGGTGCCCACGAGCTGCTCACCAACCCCCAAGCACAGGGGTTGGGGGGGCGGGGGGGACACATACCCTTGACCCCGCTTCCTCCTGCCTGACCCATCCCCAGGCGCCCAAAGGTCCCGTAACACGTCGCTCCACCTAACAGTGGGGGAAACTGAGGCCCAGGGCGGTCAGTGACTCAGGGGCAAGCAGCAAGTTTTATGGCTGCACGCCCTCCCCTGGGAATCCCAGAGAGGACTCCTGTACCATTAATTGTAATTAACTAATTATTCTTGCTGCCAACTAGCGGAGGAGGAGGCCAGGGGCGGGAGGGCCCCCAGATGACTCAGTCATGTTTACAACGTGCAAACCCATTTAAGAGCTTGTAAAGTTGCTATAAATGGCTCTTTGGCAAGGGAGGAGTTAACGATCCCGTCTCCAGCTGCAGCTCCACAACGGTTGGTGGGTCAGGGCTGGGGCCTCGGGGACGGGGTTCTGAGAGCCAACAGTGCCACCTACAGACCGCGTTCCATAACGCTCCGCTCAGGCCAGCAAAGTCCAGGACCTAGGAGACCTGGAGGGGCTTCCCAGGAGGCTCAGTGGTAAAGAATCCGCCCGCAACGCAGGAGACGAGGGGTCGATCCCTGGCTTGGGAAGATCCCCTGGAGAATGAAAGGGCAACCCACTCCAGTATTCTTGCCTGGAGAATCCCGTGGTCAGAGGAGCTGGGTGGGCCACAGTCCACAGGGTCTCAAATGAGTCACACACGACTTAGCAGCTAAACAACAAACAGCAGCTGCAGGTGGGGAGACTGAGGCTCCAGGGATCTCCCCGAGAGCAGGTGGCTCCATCCCCCCAGTCGCTTTTCGCACTGTGATTGACAGGTGTGGGTTTCAGCTGGGCCTTGAAGGACCAGGGGACCCGGGTGAGAACCGGGCTGGTCTGCGACAGGCCTCGGCTGAGCCATGATGGGCTGGAGGACCAGGGGGCGTCTGGGTGAACCCGCTCTCTCTGGCCACTCACCCACAGTCATGCCATCCATGTAGCGCTTGATGATGTCGAATGAGTCGCGGAGGTTCCCGTCCGTTATGTCAAAGATGATGTCAGCGTGGTTGGCAGGATACGCAGGCGTGATGGCCCGGAGGAAGATGATCTCTGCCAGAGAGAAGTGAGGCATGGAGATGGCGTAGCGCTGGGCCCCGCAACCCCGGAGAGGCCTGACCCAGTGCGGTGAGAACCCAACACGAGGGCCCCATGCATAGAGGAGGTGCAGGGGCCCCGAGGGACCCCAGGTCACCGTCTGTGCCCTTGAAGCCGAGGCCTGGCAAGACTTCAGATCCTCCCAGACGTCATGGAGAGCATTAGCTGGTAGGGCCAGGGCTAGGAAGTAACTGGTGATTGTTCAGGAGTCTCCCTGAAGCTGGGAAGATGGGGAAGGGGGGCAGACAAAGGATGTGGGAGAGGTCAAGATGGTCCCTGCCCCACAGTGATGGGGGTCGGGCAAGCCCCTCCTTGGGCCGGGCCCCAAGCGGGTAGGTGGCTGCGTCCATCTCCCGGGCCACCTGATGTGAAATCAGGGCTGGGAGCTCAAGGGTGGTGGTGGGGAGTCCTCTCTGAGCCTCAGTCTCTCCACCATAAAGTGAAGCAGGCAGCCTGCCACTGCCCACCAAGGGTCCTTTCCACGTGAACAGTCAGAGTCTAGGTTTCCTGGCCCAAGATGCCAACAGGCACCTCTAACCACGCCCAGCTCCCCGTAGCACCAAACTGTGGGTCAGCACTGGCCGGGGGGCCACGGCACAGGGGAAAGGGATTTGGGAAGGATCTGCGTGGTTTGGCAGAACCCGTCACGGTGCACAGGGCAAGCCACAGTCAGTGATGTTCTCTGAGCCAAGTCCATGCTGCCTCCAAAGGTTCTGTGCCTCCCTTTTCTGGAGGGATGAGGAGGTAGGGGGCTCACCTCTCCTGCAGGTGAGCCCACCCCTGGGCTCCTCTCCTGCTCTCCCACCCCCATGGCCAGGCTCAGTGTTCAGGTACGCACACCCGAGTCACTCCCCGGACCCTGGGGCCATGTGTAGACATGAGGCAACCTGTCCAATCTCCCTGAGATGGACGGAGGGCTCTTGTTCACCACGGTGTCCCAGAGCCTGACACCCAGGAGGCTCAGTTGGCCGAATTAATTCTCATGAGGAGCTCTTCTGAAAGCCACATGGGAAGGGTGAAGACTCCACAGAGGAAGAGGGTGTCGAGACCATGCTGGCCAGCCCTGGCATGTAGGCCACACACACCAAAGGAAGGCACACAGAGCAGCTTTCTGCCCACAGCCTTCTGCCAGGCACGGGGAGCCCGCTGCCCTGGCCCCATGTGTGGAAAGGGGCTGCTATGGCAGGTCGACGCTGCAGTGGGAGCTGCCTGTGGCGGGCACACTGACCCCTTTACTGTGGGGTTCCCTGGAGTCGGTCTAGCCACACCAACCCACCTGCCCCTCGGTCTCCAGGATGCAGCTTCGGTGTGCAAAAAGCATCAGTCACGGCCCTCTACTGGCTCCCAAAACCTTGGAGTTGAAGCCCCAACTCCAAGTGCAGGCTCCCACCTACCTTTGCAGCCCATCTCTTGCCTCTACCACTCCAGCCAGAAAACCTTGGCTTCCTTCTTCAAAGAACCACACTCCCCACTCACCTCCAGATTTTCCGGAGGTATTCTGATTTGGCCCTCTCTCCCACTCCCCACTTTCCTACATTAACCTCCTACTGGCCCCTCAGGACCCAGAGTAGGGTCACTGCCTCCTGGAAGCCCTCCCTGATAACCCCGCACTTGGCAAAGAATCAAGACTTAATAGCTATTCATTGAACGACTATTATCCCCCAAATGAGATCCACACCCCCTCCACTGAACTGAGGGCGGGGAACAGGCAGGAACCGGGTTGCCTTGTAGTCTGGGGACGCGGAGGACATGCAGAAGCAGGGAGGGGTCAGCATTCCAAGCCCCAAACCCACATCTCGCCAAGGAGCTGCTCCTGCGGGTCAAGCTATCAGCCTCAGCAAGGGGGCTGCCCTGGCAGGGACAGTCCCCCAGACACCGGCCTCGGCCGGGACCCCCACACCGGCTCCAGACTTGGGAGTGGCCACTCACCTTCGGGGCGGGTGAACTCGCGGAAGGTGGGGAGCGAGACGACGGTGTGGGAGACGGTGTGCACCGGGTCCAGCACGCAGGCGACATCGTTGGGGCGGCAGGACTTGATGCAGCGGACCGTGTCTGTCTTCTCTTGGCGGAGCCTGAGGGGAGCCACAGCACAAGACGGGGTGGGAAAGGGGAGACCTGGAGACCCTCAGAGACAGAGCCCAGGGCCCAGGAGAGCAGCAGGTGGCTGGGCAGCAGCACCCGCCCCAGGCTGGCTCCGTCGTTGAGAGACCCGCACCGGCCTCCCAGCCCGGCTGCTCCGAGGGGATGCTTCCGGGTCCTTCTACAAACTGGATCAGGAGTCGAACCCCCGAGACACACCCCAGTTTCCATCTGCACCAGCCGGGATAAGCAAAGCTTTGCTATTTACCAGCTATGAACTGAGCTTCAGTTTCTACAACTGCAAATCACATTCATTCATTCACTTGCTCAACACGTGTGTTTGGAGTGTCTGCTGGGTGCCACACACCAGGGACACCAGAAGCAAGCAAGGGAGACAAGGTCCGGCCTTCCTGGGACCCCGGGTGAGAGGGGGCGGTCACAGGTAAAGCACCCAGCTCGGCGCCCCACACCAAGCAGTCAAATCTCCAGTGCCACGTACGTGATGGACGGGGAGGAGGGGCCCGAGTTTGCTACAGGTCCAGGCATGCTTTTAAAAACCTCTTAATCATAAAATAAAACAAAATACGAGAGCTACACGAAACAAGGTTACAGCTTAATGAGTATTATAAGGCAAACCGCTTGACAACCAGCACCCAGGTCAAGAAAGAGAACTTCAGCCTGGAACGTGAGGCCCTTTCGTGGGCCCAGATCTGTCTTAACCCCCTCGTGCACCCACAAAGTAACCCCTGTCCTGTCTCTGCCAGCAACTGCCTACCTGCATTCCTTTACATCTGTACCACACATGTGCATCTCGAGAAAATCACTTAAATTTGTCCATTAAAAAAATCTGCTGTATCTTTATTTTTTTTGCCGTGCCATGTGGCATGCAAGATCTTATTCCCTGACCAGGGATCAAACACATGGCCCTGCGTTTGGAGCACAGAGTCTTAACCACCAGACCACCGTCGAAGCCCTTGTTGTATCTTTATGTATTTTTTCAAACGAGACATATTGTTTTGGAGACAGTTCTTTATTTTTTTTTTTTGGCTGCACTGGGTCTTCATTGCTGTGCACAGGCTTTCTCTGGGTGTGGTGAGCGGGGTCACTCTCCAGTTGCGGTCATTTCTTTTGCTGTGGAGTTGGGCTCTAGAGCGCGCGGGCTCAGTAGTGGTGCATGGACTTAGCTGCCCCGAGGCATGTGGAATCTTCCCGGACCAGGGATCGAACCTGTGTTGCCTGCGTTGGCAGGCAGATTCTTAACCACTGGACTACCAGGGAGGTCCTCTCCTGAGTCCTTTGGACTCAGCCCCAGGAATCTCACTATCTGGCTTAACAAGGTGTTTCAGCCTCATCTTACACGTTTACTGTCCCAGCTATTTCCAAGAAGTGTTGGGTTCATTCTTTTTAAGTGGAAAATGATATTTCAAGACCATAATCTGGATACCAAGAATGCTTAGTGCTACTGAGTTGGTCATTGTTTCTAGGCCTCTTCAGTGGAAATTTTTAAAGATCATATACAGTATGAGTTCATACTGATATTTACAATCAAAACAAGAGGCACATAGTTTTTTACTTAACCTCTCCTATATACCAAAGGAATCTCCCTTTTTCCATATCAAAATTCTGGCTCTTAAGAACACAGGATATGGTAGAATACCCCATAATTATTTATTTTTGTTTATTCCATATTTTGATCCAGTAGTCTCAGAATAACAAAACTGAAATTACTACCACTAACATAATTACATAATTACTTAAAGTAATAATTTGGGGGATAAGTTCTCCTTATTCTACCTACAACTTTAATAGATGTTGGAGAAGGCAATGGCACCCCACTCCAGTACTCTCGCCTGGAAAATCTCACGGACAGAGGAGCCTGGTAGGCCACAGTCGGGGTCAAGAAGAGTCGGACACGACTGAGCAACTTCACTTTCACTTTCCCCTTTCATGTATTGGAGAAGGAAATGGCAACCCACTCCAGTGTTCTTGTCTGGAGAATCCCAGGGACAGGGGAGCCTGGTGGACTGCCGTCTATGGGGTCGCACAGAGTCGGACACAACCGAAGTGACTTAGCAGCAGCAGCAGACTTACATAGTCTGAGCCTACAGTGATTCGTACTATACTTTTTTCTTATAAGACTCACTTAACTGTAGTTCTATGAGTAATTATGTTTAATGTTTTCAGGCTGACAATTTTGCATGGTGCTAATAGTCTGTGCCCTTTTTACATAAAGGCGCAAAGACTTCCCCGGTAGCTCAGATGGTAAAGCGTCTGCCTGCAATTTGAGAGGCCTGGGTTCGATTCCTGGGTCAGGAAGATCCCCTGGAGAAGGAAATGGCAACCCACTCCAGTATTCTTGTCTGGAAAATCCCATGGATGGAGGAGCCTGGTTACAGCCCACGGGCTCACAAAGAGTTGTACTCAACTGAATGACTTTCACTTTTGTACATAAAAGTCTGTTTTGTTGGGTATAAGATCCTTGACGTACATTTTCTTGAGTATCCTAAGTATTAATTTTCTTCAGCATAAGTGTTGTTTGGATAAATTTGATGATAACATAGTTTTTTCCCTTATAAGTCTCTTGCTGTTTTTACCCAAAGGCATAGATATTTTTGTTTTCTCTTTATATCTTGGTATTGGTTGCTCTGAGTCAATATGTTCAAATATATTGGGTGTTCTTTCAATATGGAATTTAAAATATTTTCCCTAAAATATCTGTAAAGCCTCTTGAATTATCTATTTTGGTAATTATTGCCACCCTCCTTTGTTCTGCATTAATCATTCAGAGATTTCTATTACCTGTAAGTTGGATCTTCTTTGTCTTCAACATCTGTCACTTTCTCTTCAAGTCTTTTCATCCCTTTTGTTATTTATTTTTCAATTTATGAGATCTTTTTTTTTCAGCTTTTCCTTGAGTATTTATTTCTGAAACTGCCTTTTGCTCTAATTTAAAATAATTTCAAGTCTCATCACTTCATTTCTCAGTTTTTCCTAATCCTGGCTTACATTTTTCCTTCACTTTTGGTTACATTTTCAATCCTTTTAGTTTGTTTGATATAGGTTACAGCTTTGATCTCGTCTGTAAGCATGTCTCCCTGGAGTACTTTCATTCTCTAGAGGAATGTCATTCTGTTCTTTATTCTCTTTTTTCCTACGATAACTTTATACGAGATGTAACCTGGATACTTTCAGCTAACCATCTTTACGTGAAATCAGTGTCACATAAGGAGTGGTGCACACTTCTCATGATTTCACAGGGCCCCTTCACCTGTTGTTTTTGGCAGCCTGCCCTTTGAGAGGCCTCTGCATTTACCTGGAGCTTCATTTTCCACAATAGTCTCTTTCCTACTCAATTTTCTATTTCATTGCCAGCAGTTTCTTCACAGCATGAGATCCTGGCTTTTCAAGGAAGCCTTGATGGCCCAGTTTTAAAAGTTCGATGGGGCTCCCCTGGTGGTCCCGTGGTTAAGGGTCTGCCTTGCCAAAGCCAGGAATAAAACTACCATATGACCCAACAATCCCACTACTGGGCATATATCCTGAGGAAACCATAATTGAAAAAGACACATGTATCCCAGTGTTCATCGCAGCACTATTTACAACAGCTAGAACATGGAAGCAACCTAGATGCCCATCAACAGATGGAAGGATAAAGAAGCTGTGGTATGTATACACAGTGGAGTATTACTCAGCCATAAAAAGGAATGCATTTGAGTCAGTTCTAGTGAGGTGAATGAACCTAGAGCCTATTATACAGAGTGAAGTGAGTCAGAAAGAGGAACACAAATACTGCATCATAACACAGACATCTGGAATCTAGAAAGACGGTGCTGAGAACCTTTCTGCAGGGCAGCAATGGAGACGCAGACAACTGACTTGTGGACATGGGCAGGGGAAGGAGGGGTGTGATGAACCGAGAGAGGAGCACTGAAATATATACATTATCATATGTAAAATAGCCATGGGAATTCGCTGTATGATGCAAGGAGCTCAAGCCCGGTCCTCTGTGACAGCAGAGGGGCGGGGAGGGGAGGGAGGGAGGCTCACGGAGGGGACATATGTACACCCGTGACTGCCTCATGTTGATATGCGGCAGAAGCCAGCACAATATTGTAAAGCAATTATCCTCCCATTAAAAAAAAAAAAAGAATCCATTTTACAGTGCAAGGGACTCAGGTTCTAGCCCTGGTCTGGGAAACTAAGACCCCACACGCCGAGGGGCAACTAATACCGCACCCCATGGCACAAGAGCCTGCATAGCACAACGAACAGCCTGCGTGCCACAGCCAAGAGCTGATGGGGCCTAAAGAAGTATTAAAAAAAAAACACTTTCCTGGCAGCTCAGCTGGCAAAGAATCTACCTGCAGTTCAGGAGATCCCGGTTTGAGTCCTGGGTTGGGAAGATCCCCTGGAGAAGGGAGAGACTACTCACTCCAACATTCTTGGGCTTCCCTGATGGCTCGGCTGGTAAAGAATCTGCCTGCTATGTGGGAGACCTGGGTTCTCTTCCTGGGTTGGGAAGATCCCCTGGAGGAGGGCATGGCAACCTACTCCAGTACTCATAGACAGAGGAGACTGGCTGGCTACAGTCCGTGGGGCCGCAAAGAGTCAGACACTCCTGAGCAACTAGGCACAGCACGGCCTGTCCCAGCCCTTCTTCAGTCCTCGAGCGCACTCGCCACTGCAGCGCGCAGGGGCTCCCAGCCTCAGCCACCATTCTCAGACTGCGCTTTCTACAGGACACTGCTGAGAGCTGGGGCTCTTTCACTGCCTCCTCCTGCACGGATGCCAGTACCACGTGGGTGGATTTCATTTGAACTATATGTGGGGGCTGCCTTTGTTTAGCTGAAAGCGTTTCCCATGGATGAAAAGCTTTCTTATCTGGTCGTCGTGGTTTCGCTTAGGATCCAGAGAGCTTCCGAAACTCTGCTGCAGCGTCACCCCCAGATGTCCATGCTGGGCCGCCTGCACACACCACTTCCTTGACTTTCACAGCTCTTCCCTCTGCGCCACGCTGTCTCCTTCCTCAGCTAGTGAAACACCCTGTTTTTCACTTGAGAATTTCAGAACTGGGCTGGTATGAGGGCTTTCTGAGAGGAAGCCAGAGTAACAAGCTGATGAGCACTGAGTGATCCCAGCAATCCTGCCCCCTTCAGCATGGGGCTGGGTATCTGAGAACAGACTCCAGAGCCAGGCTGCCTGGGTCGGAATCCCGCCCCACCTTCTATCAGCGCTGGGACTTTGGGCGGGTTACTCAACCTGTCTCTCCCTCCATGTCTTCACTGAGAAATGAGGATCATAACAGCACTTTCCTCAAAGGCTCCATGACGGTTTAGTTAATTGCTTGGCCCACAGAAGGCACTGCCTAGGTGTTAGCTGTGATAGTTGTTAACTATTTTACCATTATATGATAATCATAATTATCATCCTTCACCTTTGAGCTTCCTGGTGGCTCAGTTGGTAAAGAATCTGCCTGCAGTGCAGGAGACCTGGGTTTGATCCCTGAGTTGGGAAGATCCCCTGGAGAAGGAAATGGCTGTACACGCCAATATTCTTGCCAGGGAAATCCCATAGACAGAGAAGCCTGGCAGGCTACAGTCCATGGTGTCGCAAGAGTCAGACATGACTTAGGGACTGACCACCACCACCACCTTTGGGAGCTTGGTTTAAAAGAGCACACACGTGGGGCTTCCCTGGATGCCCGGAGGTTAGAATGCTGTGCTTTTACTGCCAAGGGCTCGGGTTTAGTCTTTGGTGGAACTAAGTCCCTGTGGAACTAAGATCCCACAAGCCAGGTGGAGCTGTCAAAAAAACCCCAAAACTGCACACACAGGTCCAAGAGTTGGAAGTGATGGCAGCTCTACAAACCCTCGGAACTTTCATTCTCCATTTAAATCAAAATCGAAATGAACACTCGAGTACCTTCCAGTGAATGGAGACACCAATACTCATTAGCTGCCCACCACAGCCAGATGCTGCCTTGTGTGTAAGTAACTTCACATTATTTCCAAAATAGTTCAGGAAGCGGGCCTCGAAGCTCTGAAAGGCAAGTGACTTATCCGAGGTCCCAGACCCAGTAAATGGCAACGAGGACACTTGAACTCTTATGTTTCGTTCGGTTGGGTGGGTGGGTTGGTTTGTTTTTTCTGCACTGTGTGATCTCAGCTGATACAGGAATGCTGCTATGTAGCCGCCAGGGACTGCAGAGAGGTGAGCGGCCAGGTAACCCAGATACCGCCATCCCCATGTGTGCATACAGGTTCACGCGCAGACATATCAGAGGTGTTCTCGGATGGAACAGGCCACCCAAAGAGGCAGGAAGTCCCACAAACAAGGCAAAGTGCAAGAAAAGCTGAACAGCCAGTGGGAATGTAGAGGGATTCTGGCAAGCCTTGTAAGGCCGCTGAAAGGCTTCTAAAGCCCCCAAGAATCCCCCCACATCTTAACACTCCTAGGGGCAAAGAGCTCCCCCAGCCTCAATAAGCAGGACCATGATAAAGAATAGCGAAAGCCGCTCAGTTGCGTCCGACTCTTTGCAACCCCATGGACTACACAGTCCATGGAATTCTCCAGGCCAGAATACTGGAGTGGGGAGTCTTTCCCTTCTCCAGCCAATCTTCCAGGAATCAAACTGGGGTCTCCTGCATTGCAGGCGGATTCTTCACCAACTGAGCTACCAGAGAAGATGAAAGAATAACTGAATTCAATGACGAATCTCTGCTGTGTCTTGTTGATTTCACAGAAGAGGTGGTATCTGAACTAAGCCTTGAAAATACTATCTCTCCTTTCATCTATCCATCATCCATCCATCCATGTTTATTCAGATGTTTACTGAGCTCCTTCTACAGGACAGACATTCTGAAAAGTGTAGAGGAATACAGACACAATCTCTGTCTTTAAAAAGGTGATGATAAAAAGTAACAAAAACAAGGACTTCCCCAGTGGTCCAGTGGTGAAGACTCGCACTTTCTGTGCTTCCACTGCGGGGGGCATGGCTGGGGCACTAAGATCCTACATGCTGTGTGGCGTGGCCAAAAATAAAGGAATTGATAGCACCATTTACAAGTATTAAAAAAGAACAAGATGCCAGGGTAGCTGCTCTGATGGAGGACACCTGGCTCTGGAAAAGCTCAGATTAAGGAAAGCCTTCACCAACAAGGTGACTTTTAAGCTATGTCTTCAGGGAGAATGACCATTTGCAGGAGGAAGGCGTGGCAGGTGCTACGGCCTGGAGAAGGCGAGTGTAGAGAAGGGCAAGAGTTCTGCGTAACTAGAACACTGGTCACTAGCAGGGTGTGAGCCAGAGAGGGGGACAGGGGAGAGACGTGGCTGAAAAGGTGGGCAGAGGCTGGAGCGGGCATGGTCTCAGATGCCATTCCAAGGGACTTGGGCTTCGTCTGATAGTCATAGAAGGTTCTAAAGAGGGGAGGGACATAACCAGACTTGTCCTTCAGAGAGGTCCTCTAGCTTCAGCTTGGGAGACTGAAAGCTGGTCCAGACCAGAGGTGCTCAGAGAGGGGCCTGGGAGACAGCAGGGGTTTGGAGGCAAGTGGCTAGGAGCATGTGTATGCTCCTGTGGCAAGTTACCTGCTGCCTCTGTCTCAGGGCACAGGGCACGGTGTCAACTGTATACCTGTCCTCTCCACTAGACAGCAAAGTGGACCCCTTCCCCATCTTCTTCCAGGCCCTTGTAGGAAGGACCTTAGGCCCCTCCAGTATCCTTTACTTGAATCCTCTTGACATTCTGCCCCCCTTTCATGTTCCTACTTGAAAACAGCATCAGCAGCCACAGAAATGCTAGACATGCAAAGCGATGTTGGCAAGAAGTCATCCATCCCCTTGGCAGACAGAAGCAGAGGGCCTACTGCACGCTAGGCCTCGCCAGGAGCTTAGGGACACAGCCCTGAACGAGACAGACTCGGTCCCTGGCTCCCCGGAGCCTTCTGGGTAGTGGGGGAAACAAAAGTGAAACACAGAAAGCGGGACCTGCAAACTGAGCATCACAGAGGCGGAGTTAGGAGAAAGACTGACATAGGAAACGTAACCCAAGGGTGCCCAGCGAGGCCCAGTGGCGACAGGAACACAGTGACTGAGGTTCAACCAACGTTCAGGCCAAAGGTGCAAAAGCATGTGCAAAGGGCCTGTGGCAGCAGAGAACTCAGCAGCGTGGTTCAAGGGAAGCAAGGCAAGGGAGAACAATCTGAGGTCAGGCTGGAGGTGGACGCCAGGAATAAATGATGCCGTGCCTCGAGAGGCACACTGGGGGCTTGGCTGGGATCATGGTGGAAGAGATCTTCAAAGAGAGGCAGGCCGGTCAAGGTTCATGTTGGCGGTGCTGTGACGGAATGCAACAGTCAGCGCTGTGCCCTCAGCAAATCAAGGTTCGACTGTGCGACCTTGCGCACATCGCTCACCCACCCCGCCCCAAGTCTCTCTGGGGACGACACGCCCGCCCACAGGATGGGAAGTAGCGTACATGAAGCCTGGGGGCTTGCTGAGGGGGGCCCATGAGCGACACATTCACCAGGCTCCCCTTGCCTCCTCCTGGTACAGAGCTGGGGTCCTCTGTGGAGGGAACCAGCCTCCCTTAGGTCAGGGCTGCGTCTAAGATGCTGCGATCACGTTCAGTGTTCTTCCATAAGTTTGGGCTTCTCGTCAAGACAGAATGGGAGGTTTGAGTCTCAAGATGGAGCTTTTATGGTCTCAGTTAAAGGCTCAGCTCCTGGCAATACAGCAAGGAAAGCAGGCTGGGACCAAAAGACCTGGCTCCTAGACTGCCTTCTACCACACACAGCCCGCGGCACCTCGGTCAAGCCCCTCCCCTCCTCTGGGCCTCAGTTTCCACATCTGAGAAGTGAGAGGGGATGGAGCTCAGCCATCCCTAGGGGCCTCCGTCACCTCGTCCTCTGGGCTCAGCACAAGTGGGGGACAGAGAATCATCTCAGATGAAACATCCGACCTCGCTCTGCCCTGGCCTGGGCGCCCTGGCGGTATGGACTGTGACTCCCACTCACAGGGGCTCCTGGACGCAGACCCCTCACGGAAAATGCTCCTCGGCCACCCTTGGGGGCGCCAGGCAGTGCTGGGCTCCCCCTTCCCCACCAGGAACAGGCAGCACAGACGCTCCCACCGCGCCAAATAAAACCAAGGCACGCCAGCCATGCCGTGTGCGATTGCCCGCCGAGCCTTTATTGGCATCCCAGAGCGGAGGGTGGGGAAAGCAACAAGGGGGGCCCCTCAGCGGCCCAAAGCGCGTGCTCAGAGCTCTGCGGATACAAAGACGTAAAGCTTGGCCACAAAGGAGCTGACGGTGCCGTGGCGGGAGAGGTCCATCCTGACGGTCAGGAGCATGTCCCTGGGCTCGGGGACGGGCTTGGTGAGGGCCACCACCCCGCTGTGGTGGTTCACCTTCCGGGTGGTGAAAAAGCCCTCCTCGTTGCCGCCGGTGATGGCCAGCTGCATGCTGTCCCCGGGGACGACACTGGAGGGGCCCATGCGGAAGACCACGGCGGGCACTTGGATGTTGGTGGGGAAAGAGAGGTGGTAGTGGGTTATTCTCAGAGGCAGCTTGGGGCACTCCTGATTCTCATGGCAAGGCAAGCGCTCGCAGCGGCTGCAAGAAAAGTGGACAGAGACAAGGAAAGGGTTAGGGCCCATTCAGCAAGCGGAGAAACAACAGAGCGGGGGGCGGGGTGAGCGGGNGGGCAGGATCTTAACAGCCCGGTCAGTCCTTGGGGCCCAGATCTGTGGTTTGTGGCCCGGCCTGCTGGGTCATGCTCCAGTTACCGCCCTTCGGCCACTGGGGAGACTGGCCAGAAGGAGGCTGTTTGTGGAGGGAGAAAGAGAAGGCTGAGGCCCAGCAACAGAGAGAGACTCAAATCTTGCCGGTCAAGGCTCCCTGAATGCTAAACCACGGAAGTGCCGGTCCTGGGGTCCTTTCTAACACAGCACTTTTAACTTGTACAAATCACTTTCTGAAGGTCGGATAAATTCTTAAGACGGTTTTTACAGAAAAGGAAAAGGGCCGTGAAACAGAAAACTCCAGTGTGAGGAGTCCGCAGGGCTGAGAGGCTCAGCTTCGCCTCACCTGGCGCTCTGGCCTGCGTCCTGCCCACATCTCCCCGACGTGTCAGTGGCCCTAAGCTATCAGGGCTCCTGTGGTCCCAGAGAAACAGCCCCCCGCATACGTGATGAGGCAACCAAGACAAGACCCTCACCCCCCAAGGCCTGTCAACTGAGGATTCCAGGCCCGGCCCCCACTTCCTGCGTCCAGCACTGGGCCCCTGGCTGGCCCACGATTCCTCAACAGCCCTTCAGGAGCTGAGTTTCGTCTTCCCGTCTGAGGAATGAGCAACCCTAGACCTGGCCGGTCACACAGTCAGCCCACAGGCACACAGTCAGCCGCGGAGCCACAGCTGCAGTCCCTCTGAGGAACGTCTGGATTCTGAGCATGAGAACGGGATGGCTCGTGGCCATCTTCCTTACCGCCACTCTGTACCTAATACAGACAGTGACGGTGCTCCCTCTTTATCATCCCCCTGGGCCGGGCACCCAGAGCATTACCATTAATCCTCAAGGCGCTGACAAGCAGGTATTGTCAGCATGTGTTACAGAGGAAAACGGGCCCCAGGGTGACCAAGACCCCAGATCACGGCACCAAGGAACAGGAGAGCCAGGCCTGGAAGGCAGGATGGGTGTCCCAGGCCTGGTTCCTTCCTTCTCCAGGCAGCCTCCCAGGTTTTGTCCTCAACCGGACACCAGGGCCACCATCTGCCTTCCTTTCATCCATAAATACTGGCAGTAAAATGTGCCTGGGGGCGCCTTACCCACAGCCCCCCAGGCTGAACCTGGAGCAAACCATATGGAAGCGGCTCTGCCCCCACAATCGCAGGTCACCCAACAGGAACCCAGAGGGCGACACCACCGCCCCCTTTACAGCAAGAAGTTCACGGGACCTGCTGACTGTAAAGGGGACCTGGAATGGACTGAATTTGGGAGGCAAACCTAAGCGAGGCTGACACCAGCCAGATCGTTCCAGAATGCCACAGCTTCTCCATGAGGCTTGAGAACAGTGAGGGGAGCACAGACCGGACCCTCAGGGCAGGGAGTTCACCCGCCTCCCAGCCTCTGCTCCGGCTGCTGGGTGGCGCTGGCAAGCAGCATGTGCTCAATGGGGCCACAGTCTTCCCTGGAGAGGCTGCTCGGAGCCTCAACCCCCTCCCCAACCTTGACCGTGGATGGAGCCCACTTCCTGCGCCTAATACAGACAATGATGGTGCTCCCTCTTTATCATCCCCCGGGGGGCAGGGCGATGAACCCAAAGGATGGGGACAGACCACACCCTGGAGCATCAACCCCTCAGTCAGCAGGTGTGGTTCCTTGCTGGGCACCCCATTTCCTGGCCGGAACTCCTCTGTTGCCCTTTAACACAGGTCCACACCCCACGCCCATCCCACCCTCCACTCCCTCCCTCTCTGCCCAACTCCTCCCCGCCGCACCCCCGCCGGAGGGGGAGCCCTCCCTGATGGGAGCACTCCTGCACTCTGCCCACAGCTGTTTCTGCATGGGCTCCTCCTGGGCTCACAGCAGGGCCCAGGGGCCTTTGCGGGCCCACTGTCTGCCCAGGGGCCTGCACACAGTAGGCTCGCAGTGAACACTCCCCAAACAAGTAAAGGACCTTCCCCAGCCACGGGACAGCAAAGGATTCCACAGCACCCATCAGTGTAAGGACCAGGGAGGAGAGCCAACTGCAGCCAGTCTCAGCACACGATGCCAGCCTGCCCACCCCCAGCATCGGAGGCGTGAAGACCCTGCACAGGGCAGCCTCCTCCTCCCTGTTTGCCTCCATGACCGCACCCGAGCCTGAGGTCAGCAGCAACCAGCCCATCTTCCAGGATCCTTGAACCCAGACACAGACAAGGGCCTCGGAGGGAGTGACGGAGCACGGACAGACAGACAGGAGCAGCTCAGCCTCAAACCAAGGACACGATCGTTCTTCCCAGCTCTGAAGCACTCGTGCTGCCTGTAAGCTGTTGTATAAGCCCCCGGCTCCAGGAATGCTGAGTGCTGGCAAACCGAGCCCTGGGGTGGCCTTTCCCTGCCCACAAGAATGCCTGCTGGGGAAACAGAGGGTGGGAGAGGGTCGGGTGGGGGCGAGGCCAGAGGCTGGGAAGAACACTGGGGCCACCTGAGCGTCTCCTGCTCTAGCTTTTGGCCAGGACAAGTACACGCCGGAGCCTGGGACCTTTGCCCCAGATGGCCCTGACCCCCTGGCAGGAGAAGCTGGGTCAAGGCCAAGAGGCCAAGTCTCCCAGGCAGCCTGGCTGGGTGCTGGCACTGCCCAGGGCAGGAGGGAAGGGATTCTGCGTCCATGCTTCTAAGATCGGCTCCCACTGAGGAGCTTTCCCTGAAACGATCTCTGGGAGCAAGAAAGGAGACCCACCCAACAAAACAAGGGTTGGGGTCGTGTGTGGCAAGACCAGAGGGTCCTCACTGCTTCCTGAGGAACAGGGTTTCTGGACACCCCAGCAAACATCCGGTAGCCTGAGGGTCAGTGAGCTTACAGTGACACATGGACACACAGCTTCAAGCTGAGAACCCAGAACCTTCCGAGCTGTTCCCATACCATCGCTAGGCGGAACAAAACCTGGTTTTCAGGTGCGGCCCACCTGGAGTCATTGCTATCACCATCTGAGTCGGCACGCTCTGCCTCCTGCATCCCACAGAGGTGGACGCTGAGGTCCACAGAGCTGTCCTTTGCCCAAGGCTCCACCCCAGGAAGGAGAGGCCAGGTTTCTGCCTGGCTCCACATGCAGGCAGGTCAGCGAGGAGGCCCGCCGACCTTCAGCCCGTTTGAGGCCAATTTCCTTCGCTTTCTGCAACCAGTCTCGCTGGCATTTAGGCGCCTGAGAACCAGGGATCCTTGAGTTTCCCAAGACCCACATGGGAGAACACAGCTCATGAACACCCCCTTCCGCCTCGTGCAGGCCAAGAGCCCAGCCCCCAGGAAGGCCGACACAGATAGATGACCGCGGGGCCCGAGGGACTTACGTGTCTGTGGAGCGGCGGTAGTTCTCAGGACACTCGAAGGCCAGGCAGCGGAAGCTGCCCTGGATGTTGAAGCAGGTCTCGTTGATGGAGCAGTTGTGGATGCCGGTCACACACTCATCAATGTCTGCAGGAGACCCCAAGGCAGCACAGTGAAGGCCAAGGCCCCCCAAGCCATCCCCGGCCCAGACGGGGGTGCCCAGAGTTTGGGGGATCAGGCCATCCTTGCCCTCCATTGGCTGCTGTTCGGAGCACAGCCCTGTGCCAGCTCTTTTGTTTAGGAGATTTATATTTAATTTACCTACTATTCATGATCCCTGGAGTGAGCATAATAACAACAGCAACCTCTAAATGATGGCCCTTGAAGTGTTTTGCAGGAAACACTTCTCACTATAATTAAATGAGGCAAGTACTGGTTATTATCCTCATTTTAGGAGGAGCTCATGGGCTTAAGTGACTGGTTTAAGGACACACATTTTATAAGTGGGGGAGCCAAGCTTTGAACCCAGGCAGCCAGCCCCTCTCCAAGGCTCTCGAGGTGCATCACTCTTACCTTGCATGCCACTTCTAACATCTGAGGAGGGAATGGGCAGAAGCCACTAGCCCCCCGTTACAGATGAGGAAACTGAGGCGGAAAGGGAGTCTATGTTGTGCCCAGTTTCCAAAGTCAGTGACTATCTGGGTTGGACCAGAACCAGGCCTGGGGCACATCAGGAGGTCACCTGGACATAGGGAGTCGTCCCCCACCCCACAGCGGTCCGGAGCAGCCAAACGGTAGGTTCAGGGGACATCACCATGCCAGAGGCATCGGCTACATGTGAGCATGCTAAGTCGTTTCAGCCGGGTCTGACTCTTTGTGACCTCACGGACTGTAGCCCACCAAGCTCCTTTGTCCACGGGGATTGTCCAGGCAAGAATACTGGAGTGGGTTGCCATGCTCTCCTCCAGGGGCTCTTCCCACCCCAGGGATCGAACCCACGTCTTTTGTCTCTTGCGCTGGCAGACAGGTTCTTTGCCACTAGCGCCACCTGGGAAGCCCTGAGGCATCCGTGAAGAGGTGCCAAATCCTGACCACTGGTAGCAAAAACAGCAGTCCCCAGTCTCAAAGCCCGAGAGAGGCTCAGGAATGTGTTTTTGCTGTGTCTGGCAGGACCCCAGGCTGCGGTGAGGGCGCCTGGCCAGGTCATCTGCTCCTTCAGAAATGTGAAAACAGAGTGACTTCCATCCGGAGCTCTGGACAGCCGAGCAGTCCCTCCCAGGAAACGCCGCAGCTCCTGACGCCTTTGATCACAGTCTACAAACCCCCTTCGTGACCAGAAAGGCCATCTGCCAAACCCCGACCCCCAGAGCCTCCGGGCCCCATAGGAGGCTCACTGCAGGGGCTGGACAGTCCCAGCCTCCGATTCAGCTGCTGCAGCCATTGCCAAGGGTAAGGTCAGCACGCCCGTCCCGGGGTTGCTCATTCACAAATATCTCCTTAGATCCCCTCTCAGTAACCCAAGAGACAGTGACACGATGTCCCCTGGAGTGTTCTTAGAACTGGGAGCCGAGGATAGGATGCAGGCCACTCACCCTTCATTTAGCTGATCCCTGGGCCTCGCGGGAACCCCGGCCATAAAGGCCTTCGATACAGAGACCTCAGGGTGGGGACACACCCTGACCAGGTCCATCCCCCTGCCAAGTGGAGACCAGCACCCTGGGACAGAGGCCTGCACCACCGGCTCACTGCTTTGCCCTTAACACCTGGCAGGGCCTGGGTGTGTCGAGCGACTGAATGAGAGAGTCAGTGCTTAACAGCAGTGCTAAGCTGTGGGGTCTTCTGGGTATTGACAGCCTGCTTCCTCGATGCTGGGCTTCTTCCTTTTAAAGGCTGTCAGCCCCACTTCCGGCCCCCCAGGGGCTGCCCGGGGCAGAACAGGAGGACTCAGAACCCCCGGTGGATAAGCGTGCCCGAGCGTGGGAGACCAGGGTGCCCATGGGGCGAGGACACACGCAGGATACAGTCATCCCCCCCAAACGCACCCCACCTGTACTATGGCTGCGGGGCCTCAGTGCCCCCCACCCTGCAGAGCCCCGAGACGGCTGGGAGAGCCCGGGAGCCCGCCCTGCTCACCTTGGCAGTTCCGGCCGTTGGGGGCCAGCCGGTAGCCGGTGGAGGGGCAGCTGCACTGGAAGCTCCCGGGGACGTTGATGCAGCGGTAGGAGCAGATGTGGCCCCCCGTGGGCAAGGCGCACTCGTCGATGTCTGTGACGGCAAAACCCACCCTCAGCATCCGCATGGACCCCCCCGGCTGGGCTACATCCCCCAGTGAGCTGAGCTGTGACCTGGAAGTCAGCCCCGAGGATGAGCGGGACACA
Organism: Redunca redunca; assembly: GCA_006410935.1. Lineage (NCBI taxonomy): Eukaryota > Metazoa > Chordata > Mammalia > Artiodactyla > Bovidae > Redunca > Redunca redunca. Next base: position 363,758 of record SJYQ01000088.1, on the reverse strand, counting down.
GCGGGTTCTCAAAGGGCCAGGGCTGAGGCGGCCTCCGAGGCCATCCCGCCAGAAGGGCGCGCTGAGTCCCAGAGAGGGAGGAGGCCTAGCCTGGGCCACATAGCAAGTTCTTGGTGTGAAGTTTGCAGGCGGGGAGAGGGAGACTGGGAACAAAGGGGAGCCAAGGGCTTCAGAATGGCACACATAGAGGTACCCTGCCGGCTCCTCCTGATGCCGATGATTATAACCCTGCTAACAACAGACACGCTTTATATAATAAAAATAGGAATAACCTTACAAACAGTTGCCTTCCGAGCACCAACATTGTGCCAGGCATGTACGAAGTACTCTTGAATCATCATTTGGTTTCATCCTCTGAGCACCAGGTAAGTGCAGGATGAACCCAGATGTCACAGAGGAGGGTGGCCCAGGCCCCATGAGGGGCTTCTGAAAGGCCAGAGGCAGAGGGTTGGGCCAGGGGTGACTCCTCGGCCCGCCTCCCGCACCCCCGCCCCGCTCGAGGTCCGGGTGGCACCCATGACCATCACCAGCGTTCCGTTTTATGTCACTAAAGAAAATCTGGGAGTGGGTTTCCTCCTTTACAACCTCACTCTCAACAGTGGGCAAACTCCATCCAAGCACAGCTTGGAGGGAAGAAATCCAGGCCACTCGGCAGCCAGGAGGAGCGGGGAGTGGGGGACAGGAGAGAGGCGGCCTCTCCCTGCTCACCTTCACAGGTGACCCCATCCACGTCGCTGAGCTGGTAGCCTCGCCGGCAGTAACACTGGTAGGAGCCGTAGACGTTGGCACACTCCTGGCTGCAGGGGCTGCTGTTACACTCGTTCACGTCTGAAAGAGACAGGGTCCCGAGGCCACCGCTCAGAGCTGAGTCCCTGGTTCCTGGTTGGGTGGGCCATGACCTCCCTCGAGTTAACACACACACACAGGCAGAGGCTACCACATGTTGGGCCAGGGACCTGCTCGAGGTTTCCCCAAGGGAGAGAGGCTCCCACTCCAGCCCCTCAAGGCTGGGGGATCTGGCATCTTCCTACCCCTGCCACTGCCGGCTTCAAGCCACACCAACCCTGGGGCTCTTGCTCTTCTGTTCTCTCTTTGCCTAGAACAGGAATCAGCAAACTTCCAGCCCACCACTTGTGTTTGCAAATAAAGTTTTATTGGCACACAGCCATGCTCATTCCTTTACCATAGTCCACGGCTGCCTGCTCACTGTAACGGCAGAGTTAAGGAGGCACAAGCAAGATGTGGCTGGCAAAGCCTAAAATATTTACTGTGTGGCTTTTAGGGAAAAAAAAAAAGTTTGCCAACCTCTGGCCAAGAAGTCCCTTCTCATTTTTGTTTACTGCTAATTCTTAGCAGGGCAGGAGGGGTGCGCAGGGGAGAATGTCCTTTAGTGCCTCAGCCCCTCTCACCCCTGCAGCCCCCCACGCCTGGCCTGGCTGTCACCTGGCCCCCTGTGCACTTGGTCACCTCTGCCCAGGGTGGTGTCTCATCACATCCCAGAGACACTCCCGAAGGCAGGAGCCATGTTCTCACTGCAGACCTGGAGCAGGGGGTGCTTTATAACTGCTCGGCAGAATAACACAGCAAAGCTGGCCAGGCCCTGGTTTTGGGCAAAATCATCCGCTAACAGGTATGAGTATCTACTGTTCGGTCATTGAGGAGTCACCATGGACAGCACAAGCCACAGATGATAAGAACAACGATGCCAGCAGTCTCCGTGTCACAAGCGTGTGCTCTCACGCGGGGCACTGTGCAACGCTGGACAGGCTCCATCGTGCTTCATCCTCGTGCCCCTACTAGTGGTATTAGTGGGCCTCACTAGCCCCATTTTGCAGATGAGAACCCTGAGGCCCAGAAACGCTGAGTTACTCTCAAGACCATACACGTGACAGAGCTGGGATTTGAACCCAGGCCCGAGGGACCCCGCCCCCGCCCCCGCCCCACGCGTGAATCTGGTTCCTTGACATTACGTGTGTGTGTTGGGTCTGGTTCCTGGGGATGAATCCCAGAACCTCAGGGGAAGCCTAGGACCCAGGAGCCCCTCACACTGTCCATCCTTCAGGATGAGAATTACACGCCAGGGTGCATCCTGGCGTATCTGTGATCATCCGTCTTAATCCAGAATTATAAGACCTGCCGTGTCTGGAGGCTGGCTCTACAGGTCACCCCTGGGAACTGCACTGCAAAGAAGGGAGCTTGGAGGGACTGCCGAGGGTGGTCAGAAGCTATCAGTCTCTGCTGACCTACTCACCTAATTCCCATAAAGACATGACACCCGCGGAGCACTCACTACACACCAGGCCCTGGGCTCTCACCTCATCTTAGTCCAGCCCATCAGAGGGAGGCAGTGTTATTCTTGGCACCAATTCGACTTGGTCGAATCCTCCCACCAGAGACCTGACCAATATCAGCATCAGCCCAAGACCATGACCCTTGAAATGCCTGCCTGGGAAAGCTCTACGCTGCTAAAGAATTTCCTGTGTGTTCCAGCCAACGCCGGACTGCAGGCCCTGACCTCCCTTTTTCTCAGAAGCATTTACTTCAGAAAACCTGCAGATGTAAACCCCTCCTCTGTCCCTTTGAGATGCATCTTCTACAACCCAGGAGTGTCCTTCTAAGGACATGGGATCCAAGCCTTTGAAATGCAGTTAAGAAGAGGGAGCCCCCCCAACCAACTCCCACACTCTGCAGGAGGGTCAGAGCCAGGGAGCAGACACACCTTGCTAACTGCGCTGACCACTGACCTTACCCTCCTTAAGTGCTACTCCTTAGCAGGCCTCAGCACTTAGAAAGCTTGCACCTTTTGTCCTGGTGGAGTTGAGACCAGTTTATGCCAAACTCTCTTTCCTCTGTTGCAGGAGTGTAAATAAAATCTGTCTTACCACTTTCACCAAGTATCCAGCTTTTACTTCCCTCTGGCATTGCTGTTGTTTAGTGGCTAAGACATGTATGACCGTCCCCATGGACAGTAGCCCGCAAGGCTCCTCTGTCCATGGGATTGTCCAGGCAAGAATACTGGGGTGGGTAGCCATTCCCCTCTCCAGGGGATCTTCCTGACCCAGGGATCGAACCCACATCTCCTGAACTGGCAGGCAGATTCTCTACCACCAAACCACCAGGGAACCCCCCCTCATTTCCCCTGTGAGGACACTGAGGCTGGTGAGGTCAGCCACCTGCCAGGGTCACGTGAGGATGGCGGTGGCTCAGACGCCCTCAGATTCCACCCTCTCAGCCACATACCACGCGTCCAGCCTCACGTGCGCACAAGCGTTATCTGCAACCCCCGGACCATGGGGAAACTGGGAGGGCCGTCATCTCTGACAAGGAAGTTTTTAGAGGCATCGCCCCTGCTGAAATGTCATCTGATACATGTTGGGGCACGAGCGAGTCGTTCCCAAGCGGGCCTGCTGGGGGAGCAGCAGAGAGGCGGGCAGCTCGGGGAAGAGGGCGGAAGCAGGCCTAGCGGCCCCCCGACCCCTACGCACAGCCGGCCCTCACCTTCACAGGAGCGGCCGTCGGAGGAGAGCCTGAAGCCCAAGGTGCAGCTGCAGTAGTAGGAGCCGGGCGTGTTCTCACACTTGTGGCCGCACAGGCGCCCCGGGTACCGCCGGCACTCGTTGATGTCTGAAACAGAGCGGGCGGGCGGCTCAGGCAGCGTTCTCCCTGGACGGTGCTGCCTGTCCTCCCTGGCAGCTCGCGACCTCTGTCCCCCACCTCCCCCGCCCTCCTCTCCTGGGGAAAGGTGCAGTGTCTGGTCCCAAATGCAGGGCAAGTCAGCGGGGGTGCTGGGACCACCTTGCCTCTCTGCCCACTGGGGAAGCCTCGTGCTCCTTCCAGGACAGTGACTCTCTGGGAAATCACAAAGACTCTGGGGCATTTGTCCAGGGGGCTGGAGTCTTGGGGCCAGCAGAGCACCTGTTCTACGGGTGGGGAGCAACCCCCAGGCGCTGCATGACTGGACCTAGAATGGGGGTCTCCTGATCCGGGTCTCTTCTCCAGCACTGTCAGAGGTCAGGAGCAGACCACAGTCACTCCAGGTGCACCCCAGGCTGGTTCTCCTTGGTGTCACCTGGCCAGCCCCCACCTCAGGGATACCCACACATACCCACACATGTCCTGCTGATGCCGTCGAAGTAGTACCCAGCCTTGCACTCACAGCGGAAACTTCCAGGCGAGTTCACACACAGGTGCCCCGGCCCACAGGGCTCAGAGGGGGGAGAACACTCGTCCACATCTTGCAGAAAAGAAAGACACATTGAAAACCCTTTAGTGTGGGAAGGGGGCGTGATCAGAACGGAAGGCAAGGAAGGAGCTCACAGAAACGTAACTGACAACGGGCACCGTCTAATTCTTCAGTGTGATTTCCCAGATTACGTCCTATGCACTGGAGAGACAGTTGACCTGATGTAGCCTCTACCCTCGGGGGATTCCTGCTAGTGCGCGCCAGCAGCAGCCCCAGTTAAGTAAGGCAGGAAGTGCCCAGAGACTGGGGAGAGGCTGAGGAAGGAGGAGACTCCTCTGCGTGGCAGGGATCTGGGCAGGATGGGTGCAAGATGCCTTTGCCTGAACCCACAGGAAGGTAGGAGCAGGTGGCAAAGGGAGCAATGTAAGAGCAAAAGTCACACAGACAGAGACGGGCAGGGCTTGCTGGGGAGCAAGACCTGCTCCATCTGGATTATGAAGTTTGTGAGGTTGGGGTCAACTCAGAACTGAATTGTAAACGGGGCTTCCCTGGTGGCTCAGATGGTAACGAATCCGCCTGCAAAGCAGGAGATGCGGGTTCACTCCGTGGGTGCTCTCCCTGGAGGAGAGCATGGCAACCCACTCCAGTATTCTTGCCTGGAGAATCCCATGGACAGAGGAGCCTGGCAGGCCACAATCCATAGGGTCGCAAAGAGTCAGACATGACTGAAGCGACTGAGTACCCTCACACACTCACGGATTGCAAGCAGGAGCATCAGCCCTCTGCCTGCCCCAGTAAGGAGCCATCATCAAAGGGAGCTCTGAGCAGGAAGGGGCGAGAGAGCTTTCAGCTCAGAATGAATGGGACAGACTTGAAGGGGCAAAGCTGGAGGCAGTAGGTGGGCTGGCATTCTACTGCAATGGTCCAGGCAATAGCCAGTAAAGACCTAGGCTTGGCAATCAGCCATGGGATAGATGGACAAGTGCACACCACTTCCTTTGGGGATCTGCTCTCTCCTTCCAGAGAAGGGAGGGTTGTGCTGGAGCAGACAGAAAAGTCCATTTCAAACTGGCTTTCTTTTTTAATACCAACCAACGCAGCGGGTCCCCTCCTCGTTGAGATGGTAGCCACGGCCACAGTTCGGCACGTTCTTCTGGCACGTGTAGGAGCCCTCCGTGTTGATGCATGTCTGCCCAACAGGGCATGGGGCACTGATACTCAAACACTCATTGATATCTACAGGGGAAAGACAGAGACGGCAGGGTTAATCCTGGAGGGCTTTCCCAAACCCAGCACCTAGATCTCCAAAAAAATCCCATCTCCCTCCTCTTTATGAAACCACAGATGGAGTTAAGATGATGTGCTCGGCCTGGACCACACTGCAGCCTCCCCACTGGCTCCCAGGTTACAGTAGCACACCCCACCCTTAGCACCCCCTCCCGGGTCCATCTCCCTGCCCCTAAACCCTCAACACCTCCATCTTCCACTGCACCAAAGCCAAGGCCACCTGCCTGTGAGTCCCACACAGTGAACCTGGCAATTCAGGTGCCATCCTGGGTTCACACACTCCACACGGTCAGTGAGCATCTTCCCTGAACTGAGCAGGGGTGAGGAACAGACGCGGCAGCCCCTCCCTGTCAGGACTTGTGCTCTGGGCGCCTCCAATGACTGGCAGGCCCCACCCGCCTCCCAGCCACCTGGCCGGTCTCTCCTGCAGCCCAGCCTCCAGCAGCCACGCAAAACCCCCTCTGGGCCTGCCTAGGGAGCCATCGCCCCAGTCTGCCTGGTGGACACATCTCTTGTATGAGCACAGCCTCTGGGGCACAGCTCCCCCGACATCCCCATCCCTACTCCTGTGTCTGGGGGGCCTGTGTGAACTCAGGCCCCGGGGAAGGGCAGCTCTGAGCTCGTGGCCCAGTGGGGTCCCTCCCCGACTGCACACCCCTCTGACGGGGGACCCCTTTGACCGACACAGGCCCAACACATGTAAACCAACCAGAACTGGGTTTACATGACTGCTCACGCTCAGCCCTGGTGCAAAACTGCACAGAGTGAAACTCCTACCAGAAGTAACCTTCTGAAAGGACCTAAAGGTTTTCTAGGGGGCTAAGAGAAGGGGACGATGGTAGAGGACCAGCTGTGCTTCTCCCCTCGAAGCCCAGCCCCATCCTCCCCAGACAAGAGCCAGCCCGACTCCCTCCTCACCCTGTCAACAATAGCCTTTGTCGGGATGGGCTCACTGGCACAGTACTTTACAGTTTACAAAAGCTTTCGTCTCCAGTCCTGCCCTCGACCAGCACATCAAACCCACGAGACAGGCTTGCAGGCATTAAAATCTGCATTTTATAAATAGGAAAGTCCCCAAACTCAGGCCAGAGCCGGGGCCCACTCTGCAGAACCAGGGTCTCCGTCTCCGGCTTCCCTGAAATCTGGGGTGGGCACAGCCCGCCAGCCACATGCAGCCCACTTCTTGTGTTTGTAAATTTGGTTCTCCTGGAGCACAGCCAGGCCCGTGCTTTTACGCATCGTCTACGGCCGCTTCCACGTGGCTGCGACAGGGACCCTAGATCAGTGAGGTTGTATTTATGCTCCAGGCCTTCAGAGGAAAAAGCTCGGCCGTGCGTCAAGAACTAACGCAGCATTCAGAACCGTCACCGCTACCTGCCCCCAGTCAGCTCTACAGCTCCCAAACCCTGTGCCACAGAACACCAGTGCCCTTTGAGAAAACATGAGCTCCACAGAGGGGTGAGCCCTCCAGCCTGTGAGCGCCACAAGGTAGGGACCAGGCCATTGGGGAGGGAGCCAGTGAATGCTTGGCCGAGAGAGGGAACAAACAGAGTAAATAACACACAGGTCTGAGGAGGTTGGGAAGGCCTCGTACAAGCCTCTTAGGCCCCACGTGGGAAAAGCCCGGATGATCCCAGCTGTTCAAGGGCCCCCACTGGCGCCGTTTAACCCCAGGACCACAGAACCCAGCACCCCTGGAGTGGATCAGCTGTGCGGGGCAGCCCAGTGCCGGCCCCTTCTCTCGTCCTCACCAAAGCAGAAAGGAAGGCGGGCCGGCAGGGGGAAACAGAAGAGCGAGGGCCTGGAGAAGACGTGGCAGTGGCCAGGCCCTCGATGACCGGATCTCAAGGGCCTAGAACACTCTGCACTTTTTGTGACCAGGATGGATGCCTCTGCCCGAGAAGGCCCACTCCCATCCTCTTCACTGGTCCCCCACTCGGGGTCCTGCAGCTAAGGGGCCGCCCGGCCTGTGGCCAGAGGGGAACTGACAGGCTCCCGGGGCCCAGGGCTGGCTCCAGAAGCCCCAGGAAGATGGCTCTGGCTACACTCGAGGTCAGAGTTTCCCAGCACAGGTCACTGTGTCCTGCGGGAGGCAGGGTGGTAACCTGGCAGTGTGAGAGCGGGGAACGCAGGAGCGTGGGCGGCAGAGGGGGGCTGTCTGGCCCCGAATCATCCTGACACCCTCCTTTTTCCTTGATTCATCTTCTCCTTGTGAAGGTTTGTTTGGCACGATAAAAAAATGACATAAAGGTACTGACATGAAATGATATCAAAACACATCAGTAAGTCAAAAAAAAAGCAAGTGGCAGAACTGTCTGGCCCCACTTTAAATAAAAACAAAAGTTTAGGACTCACAGGCATTGCCGAGCAGGGGAGAAGCCGTCCCTTTCTACGTTTGGGTTTTGCTCGCTTTTTTACAAATAAAGAAGGACAAAACTTTTGAAATAAATAGGAATTTTTAAAAAGAAAAGCTCCTGAACTTGGTTGCAAGGATCATGGGCACACAAAAAGAGACCCCTCTAGGACCTCTGAAGACCCAAGTTCAGGGGGTGGAGGGCGCTGGGCTGCGATCAGTCCTGGGTCCCGGGCTCCCGCTCTGGCCCCTCCCCCAGCACAGAGCTGCACCTCCAAACCAGGGCGCGGGTGGGGAATGGGAAACTGGGGCTAAGTCGAGAATTGCAAATGCTCCTTCTATGTAGAGCTTGGGCTGATTTTGCCATGAGTCAGGGTTTCCAACCCCGACAGATGCCCTCCTCCACGGAGCCCCTTGGGAGCCCCCTGAAAGTCTGGGCAGGCCCCTCCCCCTCCTGGCCCCGGGAGAGCGGTCAGCCTCCTGCTCCCCGGCCCCCTTCTTTGAGTGACGACAGCTCCGTGGGCTGGGGGCTGGCAAGGGGCCAGTGCAGCCAAGCTGAGGGCCCCCACCATGCAGACGCCTCCCATGAAAATGGGGCAAATTTGTTTCAGGAACAAAGACTGGGGTTGGCTGCAGACAAAATCACCCCCAACCTAAGGGGCTGCTGCTGTTTGTCTGTAAATATCCTGGAATGGCAATAAAAGGGGGCAGGGCTTTCAATCCAAACCACCATGCCAAATCAAAGATCAATGCAGATTTATCTGCGAGGGCGTGAGACAGACATAAGATAGAAAGTCCCATCCCTTGTCGTGGTGCTGCCAGCCTTTCCAGGGGGGTGACAGGGCAGCCCGAGCAGCATGGGTTCTGGCTGGTGGCACCTGCAGCTCACATCCAGGGGGGCGTCTGTCTGACCTCAGGGAGGGCCCAGAATCTTCTGCTGAGGCAGAGGGCAAGGACAGCTGGCAGAGCTGGACTCAAATGCCAAGAGCATACAGTGATCCGGCCAGGTGGCAACTGCAGGAGAAAGCAGGCCCACCTCCTGTCTCCTGGGCTGGTCCCGGGGCAGCAGTGTCTAAAACTACTGAGGGCTTCCCTGGGCCTCCTAGGTGTGCTAGCGGTAAGGAACCCGCCTGCCAATCCAGGAGACGTAAGAGACGTGGTTTCAATCCCTGCGTTGGGAAGATCCCCTAGAGAAGGAAATGGCAACCCACTCCAGTATTCTCGCCTGGAGAATTCCATGGACAGAGGAGCCTGGCAGGGTCCGTGGAGTCGCAAAGAGTCAGACACAACAGAAGTGATATAGCACGCATGCGCACACACACACTCAGTTTCTGATTTCAAAACTCAAGCTTTTGTCTGAATCGGAAATTGCTAAATTAGAGCCCTGGGGCCCAACACAGCCTGTCGCCTGTGTTTGTAAATAAAGCTTTATTGGGACACAGCCCTGCCCACTTGTTTACATAACCGTGGCTGCTTTCCAGCTGCAGAGCAGAGGAGTTGCGACAGAGACCACACGGCCTGCAATGCACAATTTATTGTCCAGCCTTTTATAAATAAAGCTTGCCGACCCCTGTTCTGTCTACCCTGTGCAGTGCCCTGCCTTCTAGAGACAGGGCCCATGACTGGACAGTTCCCCTGCCTGGCGGACCCCGTGAGCCCTGGCAGCAGTGTCTTACCAATACAGTTGCCTAGAGCATCTTGTATAAAGCCACTCTTGCACTGTAGCTTGGGTCTGCAGCGGAAGGATCCCAGAGTATTCTGACAGATAAAATCGGGGAGGCAGTTATGAATACCACTCTCACACTCGTCAATATCTGGTACATCATAAAAAAAGGAAATTGTTAGCAAGAGTCCTGCCAGAAGCATCTTACAACACTTTAAAATCACAAGAAAGCTTTTTTTTTTTCCTTTAAATGATCATTACTCAGACTATAACCCAAAACATTCCAATAAAGAGGTCACATACAACAAGAGCCTTAGCCAAACAGGGCTCATGTTGCTAAAGACTTAAAACTCTGACTATCCCCCCAAGGCTCTTATGATGCAAATTTTCTGTTATATAATAAATAACCCAGACATTTTCCTGGCAATAGGTGGTTTGGTTTGGTTTGGTTTTCATTTCAGGCTAAGCACATGTTTAGTTTTAGATTATAAAGCGATGATGATCTTAGTGGCAATAAACACAGTCCCTATAAACTTATTCATTCTTCAGTCCTTGCAATATCCCAAATATTAACAATGACTGTCATGACTGAACATGTTGGCTGCCCTTCCCTTGAAGTTCATGGGCTGTCAGATGTTCAAAAGTATATACTCAGCTGGCGGGGACCCTGGGTTCTCGTGGTCCAAGCCGCCCAGTGAGTCTGCAGGGGTGGGGAGCACCGAGCTCGCCCAAAGGCCCTCAGACGTCAGGAGGGTGTGACTTGCTTTTGAGTTACCCTTATAATTCAACCAACATTTTTACACAAGTGGTTTTGTCGTTCCGAAGGGTTGGAAACCCTCAGCAGAAAAGTATGTTCTAACAGATCCTCATCAAAGGCTTATCTGCCAAATAACATCTATGGTTTGGCGGGGAAAAGCCAGCAGCCAAAAATGTCATGCTTTTTACGCAGCGGAAGGGAATATGCTTTGAACTTCAAGGGAGCCTGGAATCATATGGACAGCAGCTGTTGTGTAAAAAAAAAAAATGGGAGGGATGGGAGCAGAAAGCACATGTGAGCACCTGAAATTCATCTCGGGTCTTGTTATTTTTAAATTGTTTTTAAGTCTTTATTCTTAAATTGTTACAATATTGCTTCCCTTTTATGCGTTCTGGGAGTTTGGCCACAAGGCATGTGAGATATGAGCTCTCTGACCAGGTTTGAAACTGGTACCTTCTTGCACTGGAAGGCAAAGCCCCAACCATTGGAAGGCCAGGGACGGCCCTGGTCTTGTTTTTAAATGATTGTGCTTTGAGCCTTTTCAGAAACCCAAACTCTCCACTGTCGTTAACTCAGCATGACGGTAAAGCAGCTAAATCTTCATGAGTGACAGGGTCGGCCGGTGCCCCAGGCAGTCGCCGGGGAACACGGCACATGGAGCCCTGGACCCCCCCAGTCACTTTCTCATCACTTCACATCTACTCCCGGGGGTGAGGTTCTGCGCCTCGGAGCCTGTCGTACCTTTGCAGTCATTGTCCTCTGTGAGCTCATAGCCAGTTCCGCAGCTGCTGTCACGCTGGCAGCGGAAAGAGCCCACTGTATTGACGCAGGTTTCTCCAAGCCGGCAGTTTTGGCTGCCCTTGATGCACTCATTGACATCTAGGAGAGACACAGGCAACGCAGGAGTAATCGGCAAGCACAACCGATCCTGACGCTTCATCAGAAGAACAGACCAGGAAGCAGAGTGGGGTCAGTTCTCTGCATCCATCAAGCCCCCCAGGCCTGTGATAGTCACGCTCTGTGCCGGAGTGGAGCCCTGGGCGCTCCCCATCAGAGCAAAGCAAAAGCAGTGGTTTCTCTCCCCAGCTGATCTATTCCAGATCTATTGCTCCTTCTGAGCATCTGCTAAGCAAGCTCCAGGCCCTGAACTGGAGTCGTGTGACCCTAGAGACCTCCCTAATAGGGCTGTCCCCTCCCTCCATCTCCCCCATCTCACAGACGAGGAGCCAAGAGAGGCTGGGGATGCCCCCAGGGCCACTCAGCAGATCCTAGACTCAGTGCCCAGTCAGACCCCAAGCCCGCCCCCTTTGCCCAGCCCGGTGTTCACATTCTCCTGACCGAGAGCCGTGGCTGCGGGATGCTGGAAAGCTGGTCCTGGGCCGTAGTTCACCTACAAACAGGGCCCCGAGTTGTGCAAAGCGGGCCCTGCCTGGGTGTCAAGTGGAGGCAGAGGCTCTCAGAGCAGGACAACATTTACCTTCACAGGAGACGCCGTCGGGGAGCAGCTGGTACCCCACAAAGCAGGAGCAGACAACTTCCTCCCCCGTGTCCCGGCACTGCTGCTTGCAGGGCCCGCCGCCTGGAACCAGAGCAAATGTGAGCAGAGGCTCAGCACACCCGGGGACCTCCTGATGCTTTCTCTTTGTTTGGATGGGGCCAGAGGAAGTGCCCTCACGGTGGACTGATGCAGAAAGGCAGGCTCCCCAGGCTGGAGCCCACTGCAGCCTTCATACCAGCCCCTTCCCATGGGAGACCCCCAAGGTTTGGCCCTGATCTGACAGATGGAGGGGCGTGAGGGGCCCCAATCCCCCATTTCCACTGTCACTGCTTCAGTTCCGGCCACTCACTCACCTGGCTCTCTGAGCATCCCTGGTACCCAACCCTCCAACCATGCTTCCCACAGGGCAGCTACCGAGATGCTCAAAGAACTAATCTCATGGGGACAAACCTCCACCAGACAAAGACTGCACGAAATGAAGTTCGGACTGCTGCCCAGGGCCTGCACGGACTGCCCACTTGTCCAGCCTCTTCCTCTCTCCCTGTCCCCTGCCCCTCCCCCGTCCCACCGCCCACCAGGGCCCAGCTGCTTCGGGTCTTCAAGTCTCTGCTCTGGTTGCCGCAACTCCCCCTGCCCATGTCACTTCTCTGGCTAGTCCATCGTGGCTCACTGCAAACCAGCTCTCTGCCCCCTCCTCCAGGAANATTGACGCAGGTTTCTCCAAGCCGGCAGTTTTGGCTGCCCTTGATGCACTCATTGACATCTAGGAGAGACACAGGCAACGCAGGAGTAATCGGCAAGCACAACCGATCCTGACGCTTCATCAGAAGAACAGACCAGGAAGCAGAGTGGGGTCAGTTCTCTGCATCCATCAAGCCCCCCAGGCCTGTGATAGTCACGCTCTGTGCCGGAGTGGAGCCCTGGGCGCTCCCCATCAGAGCAAAGCAAAAGCAGTGGTTTCTCTCCCCAGCTGATCTATTCCAGATCTATTGCTCCTTCTGAGCATCTGCTAAGCAAGCTCCAGGCCCTGAACTGGAGTCGTGTGACCCTAGAGACCTCCCTAATAGGGCTGTCCCCTCCCTCCATCTCCCCCATCTCACAGACGAGGAGCCAAGAGAGGCTGGGGATGCCCCCAGGGCCACTCAGCAGATCCTAGACTCAGTGCCCAGTCAGACCCCAAGCCCGCCCCCTTTGCCCAGCCCGGTGTTCACATTCTCCTGACCGAGAGCCGTGGCTGCGGGATGCTGGAAAGCTGGTCCTGGGCCGTAGTTCACCTACAAACAGGGCCCCGAGTTGTGCAAAGCGGGCCCTGCCTGGGTGTCAAGTGGAGGCAGAGGCTCTCAGAGCAGGACAACATTTACCTTCACAGGAGACGCCGTCGGGGAGCAGCTGGTACCCCACAAAGCAGGAGCAGACAACTTCCTCCCCCGTGTCCCGGCACTGCTGCTTGCAGGGCCCGCCGCCTGGAACCAGAGCAAATGTGAGCAGAGGCTCAGCACACCCGGGGACCTCCTGATGCTTTCTCTTTGTTTGGATGGGGCCAGAGGAAGTGCCCTCACGGTGGACTGATGCAGAAAGGCAGGCTCCCCAGGCTGGAGCCCACTGCAGCCTTCATACCAGCCCCTTCCCATGGGAGACCCCCAAGGTTTGGCCCTGATCTGACAGATGGAGGGGCGTGAGGGGCCCCAATCCCCCATTTCCACTGTCACTGCTTCAGTTCCGGCCACTCACTCACCTGGCTCTCTGAGCATCCCTGGTACCCAACCCTCCAACCATGCTTCCCACAGGGCAGCTACCGAGATGCTCAAAGAACTAATCTCATGGGGACAAACCTCCACCAGACAAAGACTGCACGAAATGAAGTTCGGACTGCTGCCCAGGGCCTGCACGGACTGCCCACTTGTCCAGCCTCTTCCTCTCTCCCTGTCCCCTGCCCCTCCCCCGTCCCACCGCCCACCAGGGCCCAGCTGCTTCGGGTCTTCAAGTCTCTGCTCTGGTTGCCGCAACTCCCCCTGCCCATGTCACTTCTCTGGCTAGTCCATCGTGGCTCACTGCAAACCAGCTCTCTGCCCCCTCCTCCAGGAAGACCCCCTCACACGCCCTCCGAGGAGGATTACGGGTCTTTCTGGGGCTCTCCTCTCTCCCTTCCCCCACCCGAGGCCTCGGTGCCAAGTGTCATTGTAACAGACCGCCTTATTTTGTGATTAAACTGGCTCCCTAATTAAAGCCCAACCATAAGGCAAGTCCCTAAATGTCCCCGGGGAGCAGACCTGCCAGTCCAGACGTGTAGGAATGTTCCACCATGAGAAATAAAGTCTTATCTCATGGAAAAGAACACTGTAAGGCCCCACTGACTTTAAATTTGAAAGCATCGCTCTTATGAGACAAATGGATATTACAGATGGTACAGCTGGAGCAGGCCACAAAATGAAGTAACACTCACCCCCATCCCTTAAGGGGCCCCCAGCCTTGGCGGTCCCTGTTCAGAGTGACCCCCCCATAGAGTCACCCACAGAGTCTGTGAGCCGTGATGAAAGGGCTTTGAATACTAGCTTCTTCGCTACAAGCCCACCCTCTCCCTCACTCGCCCACCAAGTCCCAGTGAGGAGGAGAGGAAGGGAAGGAGTCCAGGAGTGCAGGTGGCCGGGACTTGCAGCTGACTCCCAGCCAAAGGGCACGTCTCGGATGAATCCGAGTGAACCAGAGCAGAGCCTGAGGTCAGCTCCCAGAGAGATTAGCATGACCCTCCCTTGGGCCTCGTTATCCACCAGCCGGCCCCAGGGAGGCGCAGGGCTCACCTCGGCAGCGGTCATTCAGGTAGGGGTCCTCTTGTTCCTCCTCGATCTCAGAAACCTTAGCTAAGGAGAAAGAGGCAAAGACACATTTGTGCACACGCTGTCCACGTGATGGTCCACACCCACGTGAGCACACAGGCCACTCCAACTCCTGTAAATATCAGACAGCTAATGCCTGTCTGTGCGTCTTCTTATAAACAGCTCAGTGTTCATTTCATCCTTTTGAAAAACAGAGTCACACTTACAAACCAAACTGCCGCTGCATCTCTAAAAGACCTGATATACTAGAAATGGCGGCGGCACGAGGGCCTTAGTCACCCACGCAATGCCAAGTGTGGTTATGCTGTCCACACTACTTGAATATTTCCACAAATGCAACCACAGCCCTGCGATGAACTCAGTCACACTCTCCAAACAAGGCAATGTGGCTGGTGAAAGCTTATTATTACCGGTCCAACTGTGGGTCCCACCTCCCCCCCGCCCCTTGCCCCCACAGACAATGTGAAGTCCTAACCCCCAGTGTCTGGGAACATGATCTTATTTTGGAGAAGGGTCACTGCAGACGATCAGGTTAAGATGAGGTCATGAGAGGGAGCCCTAATCCAAAGACGAGTGTCCTTACAAAAAGGGGATATTTGGACTCAGTGGCAGATACACAGAGGAAAAGGGAGTGGAGAAACAGGGAGAAGACAGGCATCTCCAAGCCAAGGGATACTGGGGGAGATAACTCGGAAGGCCTAGCCCTGCCAACACCATGGTCTCAGACTTCTGGCCTCCAGGCTGGGAGACAATATCTCTGTTGTTTAAGCCCCCCAAGTCTGCAAAGCCTTACTAGGGCAGCCCCAGGAAGTGAATACACAGATTTCATCCACTTGGCCTGCAAAGCTCAATTTACTGCCAGTCATCCATAGTCACTCACTCGGCTTGTTCAACAAAGGTATCTGAGCACCCGTTCTGAGGGTGAAGCACTTGGCACAGACAAGGCCCCTCCCCCTTAATATAAAGATTCAACAGAGGAGGTGGTCCAGTGGCTAAGACTCTGCCCTCCCAGCACAGGGGGCCCAAGTTTGATCCCTGATCAGGGAGCTAGATCCCATAAGATGCAACGAAGAGTTCATATGTCAGAACTAAAAGATTCTGCATGCTGAAACTAAGACCCACTGAAGTTAAATAAATAAAAATGTTTTTAAAAGAGATTCAACATGGCAGTAGAACAAAGAGTGATGCAGTAGGGGGCCAGGGCCCTAATTAAAAGGGTGGTATTGCTCTGGCAGTTCTGACATAAAGGAAATGCGTTCGCCCTTTTAACTTGGGTGGATACACCCAGGAATCCCTAGACAACTTGAAAACCAAGCCCCCTGCTGACGGAAGCCTCCACAAGATGGAATGACACTGACCATCACAATTCAGCAGCCATCACATTACAAGGCCGGGTGGGAAAGCACAAATCCAGGGTCTCCCCAGCGCAGCCACGCCTACAGGAGGGGAGCGAAGAAAGAAAAAAGGGGGAAAGGAAATGCGACCCAGTGGAAACAGCGTCCATCTCTGTGTTGATTTCCTCTTCCTTCTACCTTCCCGTGTCTTCTAAAACACATACATGTGAGAGCATGATACACCCACACTGGAAAAACAGACCTCAGTAAAAACACACACATTAGTAATTCTGCGGTAAATTTCAATATAACATAATTTATAGACACTAACTATGCAAAAGACACAGGAAGGCCTCCCTTGTGGCTCTTCTGGGTAAAGAATCTGCCTGCATTGTGGGAGACCTGGATTTGATCCCTGGGTCAGAAAGACACCCTGGAGAAGGAAATGGAAATTCACTCCAGTATTCTTGCCTGGAGAACCCCATGGACAGAGAAGCCTGGCGGGCTACAGTCCATGGTGTCCCAAGAATTGGACACTTTCACTTTCACATTAAAATATGGGAGGGGTCCCTAAATAATTCAAAAACTTTTCAGCTAGGAAGAAACTAAGCAAGAGACCTTTAGGGTATGAGTCATCTCCAGGTTGGGAGGCTGGGAGCACCTTTGCTCATCATGGTTAATTTGGATGCAACTAGAGATGATCATTAATGGCAGAAAGAGAAGAGGAACTAAAGAGCCTCTTGGTGAAGGTGAAAGAGGAGGGTGGAAAAGATGGCTTAAAACTCAACACTCAAAAAATGAAGATCATGGCGTCCGGTTTCATCACTTCATGACAAATAGATGGGGAAAACGTGGAAACAGTGTTAGAAATCATTTTTTGGAGAGGCTCCAAAATCAATGCAGACGGTGACTGCTTGCTCTTTGGAAAAATAGTTATGAAAAACCTAGACAAATGTATTAAAAAGCGAGACATCACTTTGCCAGCAAAGGTCCACAGAGTCAAAATTATGATTTTTCCAGTAGTCATGTATGGATGTGGAGTTGGAGCACAAAGAAGGCTGAATGCTCAAGAACTGATGCTTTTGGGGTTGCGAAAAGTCAGACACGACTGAGTGACTAAACAAGAGAGGATCACAGGGCTTCCCTCGGGGCTCAGTGGTAAAGAATTGGGATCCCTGGGTCAGGAAGATCCCCTGGAGAAGGAAACGGCAACCCACTTCAGTATTCTTGCCTGGAAAATCCTATGGACAGAGGAGCCCGGCGGGCTACAGTACACAGAGTCGCAAAGAGTCGGACAGGACTTCACGTCTAAACAACAAGAGATGGTCACACTGAGTGAAGTGAGTCAGAAAGAGAAGGACAAATACCATGTGCTCCTCTTATTTATGGAATCTAAAACATGACTCAAATGAGCCTATCTATGGAACAGACAGTCTCACAAACAGAACAGACCGGTGGCTGCCACAGGAGAGGGTCTCGGTGAGGCATGGGCTGGAGGCTGGGGTTAGCAGATGAAAGCGATTACAGATAGAACGAACAACAGGGTCCTGCTGAGCGGCCCAGAGAACTGCATTCCACATCCCGTGATAAACCGTAGCGGAAGAGCATCCGAAGAACGCCCACGTGCGCCTAACAGCATCACTGTGCTGCGCAGCAGGGGTGAACACAGCACTGCACACCCACCCTGCTGGAAGCTAGCGAGAGAGAGGAGAAGAAAGAAGGTCTGCCTCGGGGACCCTTCATTCACTTGGCATCACATCCTGGCAAAGCCCAAGTCCCTGCCAAGTCCAGGCACAGGCCAGGGTGACGGGAACCGCCCTCCAGAGTGTTCACAGTGACAAGGCCAGGGGCATTTGTGAGAAACTGCTACCTGGGTGATGAAGTTATCAAGATTTCCACAGCATTCTTTGGGGGCTAGTATGCTGGGCAAAGAATGTGAGAAGAGGAATCTGGAATCTAAGCTTCTTGCAGCTTCAGTCGCCCAATCTGTAGAATGGGCGTAACCAAGATACACCCCAGCACAGCTCTACCCAAAAGAACAGGGTTCTTTCCCCCATCTTAGATAACCTATACTTCGATATAACAATAACAATATCAAAGATAACAACACTTTGATAACTCATAATACAGCTTATTAGAAAAAGGTTAAGGAAATAGACACAAATCCCAATTTTATATTTAGATTAAACAGATCTGCGTATATGTGTGTGTCAGTCGCTCAGCTGTGTCTGACTCTTCTCGACCCATGGACTGTAGTCTGCTTGGCTTGTCTGTCCACGGGATTTTCCAGGCAAGAATACTGGAGTGGGTTGCCATTTCCTTCTCCAGGGGATCTTCCCGACCCAGAGATAGATCCCCTGCATTACAGGACAATTCTTTACCATCTGAGCCACCCGGGATGCCCAGACATGAGTTACTCTATATCAAATGCTTAGAGAAGTTTCTAAAAGGCTTACTGTCCATTCCGGTACTTATTTTACCTCAAGCTGGTACTGGACTGTGGACCCCCCATGTGGCCACTTGGTAGCACACAGTAGGCCCACAGTAAACGTCAGCAGAAGACAGGAAGGCAGGTCTGTGTCTGAGTGGGGAGGGAACACAGGGAAGTCCTCACAGAGACACCGAGGAAAGTCTGGGGTGAGAAATGAAGCAGATGAAAGACAAGGGGGAAATAAGACATCTGGAGCAACAGAAAAGCTCAGAGACCATTAACGAACCAAGATATAAATCAACAAAAGTCCTCCCTGGGGACACAGGAGAAAGTCTCCACCAGGGTGAGGAATCTGAGTTTGTTTAAAGTGAAAACGTCATCTCTGATTTCAAAAGTCAAGGAGGGAGCCAGAACATGGTTCCAGTCCCCGTTTATGACTAAGATATCTGAAGTCCTGGACTTGAAAAGTCTAAACAAAGAACGAAAGATGGGTCACTTGACCTGGGACCCCAAAGCCACAGGAACGGATGGCCTGGCTTAGGGAGCACTGGCCTGTGAGCTCTTCCTCTGACCTGCTCCCTTCCCCTTCCCCACGTTGAACAGAGGGCAGACGGAGCTCAGACTGAGAAGGCAAAGGCCCCAGGCAGGCAGCACGCTTGGGGCAGAGCAGACGCCTGAAATTTTCCAGGGCTGTTTCCATTATGGCACAGGAAACCATTGCATAAGTGGAAGAGATGATTAGACAACCGAGAAGTTTCCTGAACCGTGTAACTGAACCATGCCCCAAGGCTTCAGGATTGACGTGGCTTCAGACAAATGGAGGGTGGGGAGCTAAACTGATGGAAATACAGCTGGGAGCCGTCTTGAAGCTGCTTTTGGGGGGTCACTCACCCCTACAGGGAATAAATATCTATGTTTGAATGCTCACAGCCTGCTATTAATGAGTGGTGCCCCCAGCCTCTTGTCTACACGTCGTCAGCTCCAGATGGAGAGAGGGCACTGGCCCAGCATCAGAAGGCCAGAGTTCTGCCTCCGCCGTGTGTCAGCCACGCGACCTTGAATGCCAGGACCTCATCTGTGAAACACGGTAAACAAGAGCGTGGCCAGCCACCTACGCTGCCCGAGGCAGCTGGAGGGATGAGACGAACTGTGATGGCAAACGCCATATACCGCTTCTCCCATTTCACCCCAGCCACCCGAGTAAGTGGGACTGTAGGCATCCCCATTTCACAGATGAGGAAACTGAGACCTGGACCCATCAGTTCACCCCAAACACATGTCAGGACAGGGACATGAGCACAGATTTGTCAGAGCCCAGATTCCAAGCCCTCGGTTTCACTCCAGGACAGTGAGAAGCATGAACCTGCTCTGACAACCAGAACAAGTCTCTGCAGAGTTAAGGCGACGGCCAACGCGCAAGCCCACGCCACCCGGGATGGCCAGTTTTAGGTGTCTGCCTGGTGGGGTTACAGTACTCACGTATTTGATCCAGCACCAGTCTGGACACAGCTGGGATGGTATGTTTTTAGATGAGACTGACCCTTAAGTCAGCAGACTGCCCTCCATCAAGTGGGTGGGCCTCATCCAATCAGGTGAAGCCCTTAAGAGAAGGACTGGTCTCCCCCAAGCAAGAAGGAATTCTGCTAGCAGACGGCCTTCAGACTTGAGCCAGAAGATCAGTGCTCTCCT
Organism: Redunca redunca; assembly: GCA_006410935.1. NCBI lineage: Eukaryota > Metazoa > Chordata > Mammalia > Artiodactyla > Bovidae > Redunca > Redunca redunca. The sequence goes on along the minus strand of SJYQ01000088.1, from coordinate 343,729 downwards.
GGGCGTCTGGCCTGCATACACAGCCTGCAGGTTTCAAACCTGCCAGCCCCTAGCTGTGTAAGCCAATGTCTTAAATCCTTCTCTCCCTCTCTCCCCACATCCTATTGGTCCTGCTTCTCTAAATAACCTCAACTGACTGCCCTCCCCCAGAGGGAAGAAAAGGGGGACTTACCTGTTTCTTGGAGGTCCCCGCCGTCCCCTGGGGCAAAGTCTGCCGTCTCCTGGCCCTTGACGCAGCACGCCCGGAAGACCAGCCCACACTGGTAGCCGACCATGAGGCTGTACTCACAGCTCTGGCCCTGGGCCTGGGCCGCCCGCCCCAGCAGGCAGCAATGGCAGCACCTCTGCAAACAGGCAGAGACTCTTGGTGGAGAAGCCAGACCCGCGACACGGCAGACCCCACGGACCCCTCGTGTCCTCATTACCCCGTGGTAATTCTCCCCGGACGGGGAAGACACATGCCTGACTCGCCTGCCTTTTCTAAATGCTGCCAGGAAACAGCAAAGCCAGCTGAGCCCCAGGCTTGCTGCCCCCCGAACCTCATAGGTCCTGGTTTTGAAAGGAGCCTTAAAGGGGCTGATCCCAGCACATGCTACACACACCTGACTGCCCCCTCAAATCCCAGCCGGCCCAGCAGGGCCCCCTAAGGGTCCATGCCTCCTGCGCACTCTGAGATTTCTCTACCACGCCTGGAACGATGAATATACACCTGTCTCCTCCTCCTTACCCAAGGCAGGGTGGTTCAGACCGCAGGAAGAGAACCTCAAGATGGGTCAGCAGGGGAGGGACAGAGTTGCCACCGCCACCTGTCTACCCCAGGGGTCCCCAGAGTCACATCTGAAGCCCAGAAACAGTATCCACCCCGGCACATGAAAAGTTCCATTTCGGTCATCATTCTAAGAAAGGCACAGAACGTTCCAAAGGTCTGTGGCAGGAGCTGGGGAGGTGGTTTTGCCTGAGCTTCATGGAGGCTGAGGGTCTCACATTCTCTAGAAAGAGCAGGAGCCCCAGTGACCTCCTCCCTCATCCGTCCCGAGTTGCACTTGTCGGAAACACAAACGGCTCATCGGCCGAGGCCATCAGTTTCCATGCCTGTTAGAATGTTCCAGGCCTTTCTCTGAAGTCTGAGGACCCAGGCAGAGCCCCCTTTCTGGGAGGCTGGCTTTGAGCATCTCAGGTCCCAGCTCCCAGGAACCCCCTTGACCAGCTCCCACTCCCCTGCCTTCCAGCCTCCTCCCATGAAAAGCCCACAAAGGCTGAGGGTGGGCAGAGGGGCACTGGACCCCCAACTCCTCAACGTGGAATATCCCTCCACATCCCACTCTGTGTGAAAAGACGTGCCCCAGAAAGGAGCCCCACTCCCCCTCCCGGAATCCAGACTTCATTCCGATTCTCGCTCCTTGAAATTACTTCATGGGTTCCTAACGGGGAACAGGAAATCTTTCTTCCAGGGAATTCAGTGTCGCCACCTGGCACCACCACCAGAAACCCAGATGACCAGGTTAATTAACTTTCCAAACTTGAGCTCCTCCCGGTCGGGCTGTTTTTCTCCCTTGGTAAGTGGTAAGGGAGGGACAGCCTAGTTTATTTGCAGTTTCCAGACCTCGGAACGCTCTCAGGAACCTCTCCACATCTGTGCAAAGATGTAGGCCTTCCACATGGACGGAGGCCCCGGGGACCTGGCCTGGACCTGGAGTCAAGGGTGCATGACATCCACTCATCGCTGGCCTTGTGGACAGGGCTCCCTCTGGGCCAGATGACCCCGCTCCCAGCCCTGCCTCACTGCTGATCTCCAAAGGACCCTTGCTGAGAGGTCTNCCCTCATCCGTCCCGAGTTGCACTTGTCGGAAACACAAACGGCTCATCGGCCGAGGCCATCAGTTTCCATGCCTGTTAGAATGTTCCAGGCCTTTCTCTGAAGTCTGAGGACCCAGGCAGAGCCCCCTTTCTGGGAGGCTGGCTTTAAGCATCTCAGGTCCCAGCTCCCAGGAACCCCCTTGACCAGCTCCCACTCCCCTGCCTTCCAGCCTCCTCCCATGAAAAGCCCACAAAGGCTGAGGGTGGGCAGAGGGGCACTGGACCCCCAACTCCTCAACGTGGAATATCCCTCCACATCCCACTCTGTGTGAAAAGACGTGCCCCAGAAAGGAGCCCCACTCCCCCTCCCGGAATCCAGACTTCATTCCGATTCTCGCTCCTTGAAATTACTTCATGGGTTCCTAACGGGGAACAGGAAATCTTTCTTCCAGGGAATTCAGTGTCGCCACCTGGCACCACCACCAGAAACCCAGATGACCAGGTTAATTAACTTTCCAAACTTGAGCTCCTCCCGGTCGGGCTGTTTTTCTCCCTTGGTAAGTGGTAAGGGAGGGACAGCCTAGTTTATTTGCAGTTTCCAGACCTCGGAACGCTCTCAGGAACCTCTCCACATCTGTGCAAAGATGCAGGCCTTCCACATGGACGGAGGCCCCGGGGACCTGGCCTGGACCTGGAGTCAAGGGTGCATGACATCCACTCATCGCTGGCCTTGTGGACAGGGCTCCCTCTGGGCCAGATGACCCCGCTCCCAGCCCTGCCTCACTGCTGATCTCCAAAGGACCCTTGCTGAGAGGTCTTTCTTTGGAGTGTGGGCCTCTCTGAACCTCAGTCTTTTCTTCTAGGGCAGTTATGGAGGTCATGCGTTCTCAGAGGCATACATAAGGGCCCGTTCTGAACTCTGACTAGCTGGGGAGAGCAGAGACGTTTGAGGGCCTCCTGGGGGCAGGGGTGGGGATGCCTACCTTGAATTGAGGGTTCAGAAGGCCCTGAGTCCAGGTAACCCATGCTCTGACCTTTGAGTCCCTGTTTGAAGCCCTGAGACTGGCAGTCAGTGGTCCCCAACCTTTTCGGCACTGGGGGCCGGTTTCATGGAAGACAGTTTTTCCACGAACTGGGGTGGAGGATGGTTTAGGGGTGATTCAAGCGCATTACGTTTATTGTGCACTTTACATCTAATCTGGTGCTGCCGCTGATCCAACAGGAGGTACCGGTCCGCAGTCCGGAGGTTGGGGACCCCTGCTGGCCGTCTTCAGGGCGGGGCTGGGATCCTTCATCCCCATTTCCCAGTGCTGGAAGGGGCCTGGGCTGCAGAGCTAAGAGTCTGCGCACCCAGGGCAGAGGGTCCGGGTTCAATCTCTGTTCAGGGAACTAGACCCCGCATGCTGCAACTCTGGGGTGTTGCCCAGAGCTTACTGGGTAAACTGGAGCTGGTGGGGAGACTCGAGTGGCCCTTCCAGCCCCTGGGGCTATGCACACCCTGCTGCTCAGCGGGAAAGGCTGCCTGGGTTCGGGGGGCAGGGAGGAGGGCGCCCCGGGCCTCGCACTGCAGAAGGGATGGCTGCGCCGGGAGGGCGGGGTCCTCACCTTCACGACCAAGGCCTCGAGGCTGGCGCTGCCGCCGCGCGGCGGGGCGCAGCGGGCCTGCTCGTTGGCCAGGCTGATGCCCGTGGCGCAGTGCAGCTCCTCCAGCTGGCCGTGGCAGCACTGCTCCTGAACCATCCTGCGGGCAGAGGGCGTGGGATGTGCCAGGGGGTCTGCCGGTGGGGTGGGCGGTCCGCCAGCCGTACCCAGGGCCCGGGAGCAGTAGCCGCTCGGGGATGGCAGCCCTGTCACGTTTGAGGGTCCCCCTCCTTCCCCCACCCCTGCTGCTCATCCGCAGACACACGGAGATACACAAGCAACAGCCACATACGGAAGGCGCTCAACAGTGTTTAATTAGAAAGACTGAACGCAGGGTGGTGTCTGGGAGTGGTTTCGAGAGGCCGAGTCATCTCTCTCGAGCGCTGAGCCTCATCCAGAGAAAGTTCCCAGCTATTTATAACACAAACCAGACTATGGCCGGCATTTTCCCGGTGGTCCTGTGGCTGACTCTGTGCTCCCAACACAGGAGACAAGGGTTCGATACCTGGTCAGGGAACTAGACCCCACGTACTGCAACTAAAGATCCCACATGCTGCAACAAGACCCGGCACAGAGAATTGGTTTGTTTTTTTTTTTAATTAGAAACAAATTTAAAAAAATAGATGAGGGCTGGCTCGGGTCTGGACCCTCCCATCCTTTATTAATACCTATCTCCCCAGGTTCCAGAATCAGAGGAAATAGCTCGGGCGAGGCACAGGAGGCTCCCACAGCCAAGAGTGATGGATGGTAGCAACTGTGAGCCTGGGCTGCTGCACCCCCATCTCCTAGCCCTGCTAGGGTCTCCAGGAAGAAGGTCCTCGAGGTGGATCTGCCAGAGGTGGTCCCTCAGACACAGCTCCAGGCAGGGAGGGCAGGGAGGTGAGGGAGCAAGAGGTGTGTGATCACAGGTGTGGCTCCCCCCAGACCCCGGAGAACCCTGGCTCTAGGGTTGCCAACAAGGGCAAGAAGAGCCGCCAGGCCTGCGCTGGACCGGAGAGGGTGGGGCCCCACCAGCCTCCCTGCGTGGCTGGCCAGGCGGCCTTGGCCCCAGCCTCCACTCTGTGGGGCTGGAGCTCCTCACCCAGCTTGTCATGCACTTCTAGAACTGTCCATGGGCTCCAGCCTGGAGCTGTCGATACACACAAGACAGACTGCAGGTTTAGTTCCAGACCACCACGGTAAAGTGAGTCACACAAATTCTCTAGTTTCTTGGAGCATATCAAAGTTACGCTTGCACTGTACTGCAGCCCATGAAGTGTGCCATAGCGTTATGTCTAGAAAGTAATACATACCTTAATAAAAATCATCACTGCTAAAAAATGCTAGCCATCATCCGACAACATGAAATTACCACAAACCTTCAATTTGTTAAAAAAAAAAAAATCCCAACCTTTGAAGCACAAGAAGATGAAACATGCCTATACTCTGTTACCACACATTTGCTCATGCCCTCAGTGAATTTGCAAATAACCAGCATTTTACTAAATTGTTAGGGAGGGAAAACAGATGTGTGTCCAACTATCTGTTCATTCAAAGATGTTTACTGCTGAATAGAAAAAAAACGAGTGTTGTGGAGAAATTGGCGCCCTCCTGCACTGTGGGTGGGAGTGTTTGATGGTGCAGCGTGGCAGTTCCTCAAAAAATTTCAGACAGAATGAGCATAGGATCCAGCGATCCCAACTCTGGGTATAAACCTGAAAGGAGAGAAAGCAGTTGACTCAGACACTGGCACACCCAGGTTCACGGCAGCGTGATTCATAACCGCCAAAAGACGGGAGCAACCCAAGATCCATCGAGGAACAGACAAGCCAAGTGTGGTCTGTGCATACGAAGGAGCTGAACACAGCCTCAACCAGGAAGAAAACCTGAACATGCGTTACAAGGTGGAGCAACTCTGAGGACAGAAAGCTAAGTGAAAGAAGCCAGGCGCGAAAGGATAAATCCTGTGATTCCACTTGTATGAGGGACCCAGAAGAGTCAAATTCATGAAGATGGAAAACAGAAGGGATGGGCTGGGGCAGGGAGGGTAACAAGGAGTTTCTGCCTCAGTTTAGGAAGATGAAAAAGTTCTGGGGATGGTGGGACCGTGATGCAAATTTACTGAACTGTACCCCTAACCATGGTCACAGTGGTTGCAATCTGTAGGAAATGGCCCCCACTCTAGTATTTGTGCCTGGAAAATTCCATGGGCAGAGGAGCCTGGAGGGTTACAGTCCAGGGAACCACAAAGAGTTGGACACGACTGAGTATTATGTACATTTTACTGCAATTAAAAAAATTTTGGGTTGCAGCCCTACTGTGTGCCAGGCCCATGCAGGGGCTTCAGGGAAGAGAGAGGGATGTCCTGGAGGGGAATCACAGCTTCCCACACTGGGGTCCTTCCAGGGCAGCAGTCATGACACTCCGAGCTGGTGGGCTTGGGCTAGAGCTGGGCGTCCAGAGAGCCGGACAGCGGTTTAGTCGCTCAGTCATGTCCACCTCTTTGCAACCCCATGGACTGTAGCCCGTCAGGCTCCTCTGTCCGGGGGATTTCCCAGGCAAGAATACTAGAGTGGGTTACCATTTCCTCCTCCAGGGATCTTCCTGACCCTGTATCACAGGCAGATTCGGAGCTGCTCTCCCCTTACTGCCCTTCGACTTGGACAAGTGGTCTTGCACTCACCTGGCTGGCTTGCTTGCCCCCTTTAGGCCCTGGAGAGACACCCATTCTCAGCAAGGTGCCCTCAAACACCTCTATCTGAAATCGTAAACCCACTCTGATCAGGAGACCCGGCCTCTAGTTCCTGGGCTTTCCTTTCCCACGACACCTCGTGCCTTCTTACAAACCAGAGACTTTACCAAGTCATCGTCTGCATCCCCCAAAGACATTTTGCTTATTTTGTTCATTGATTTATCTCCATTTCCTCCAGGATAGCCTCAATACAATTTGTGAAATAACTGAAGGGGTTCAGAGAGTGGCTGGTGGATTGAGAAACATCAGCTCAGGATCTGCTTTAGGTTTCGACTCCATGCTACATGCTAAGTCCACTCAGTCACGTCTGACCCTTTGCAATCTTATGGACTGTAGCCCGCCAGGCCCTTCTGTCCATGGGATTCTCCAGGCAAGAATACTAGAGTGGGTTGCCATTTCCTCCTCCAGGGGATCTTCCCTACCCAGGGATTGAACCCATGTCCCTTAGGTCTCCTGCACTGGCAGACAGGTTCTTTACCACTAGCACCACTTGCGAACTCCATGTGGATCCAAATTCCCTCGTGGGCTGCATTCAACCCAAAGTTTTAGGCAAATTTATATTTGGGCTTCCCTCATAGCTCAGTCAGTAAAGAATCTGCCTGCAGTGGAGGAGACCCAGGTTCAATTCCTGGGTTGGGAAGATCCCCTGGAGAAGGAAATGGCAACCCACTCCAGTGTTGTTGCCTGGAGAACCCCATGGACAGAGGAGCCAGGCGGGCTACATTCCATGGGGTCACAAGAGCTGGACACGACTGAGCGACTAAACCACCACCACCACATCTGGGTCCCAAGGCCAACCATATTTAGTTGAGACTAGAATGCACGGCGATGCTTGAATCGAAACATCATCTGCCGTCTCTCCTGATCACCCCGAAATGTGCCATGTGTTAGAGGCTTGGGCAGAAGCCACACGTGCCCAGCTAGAACCCATGTGTGCTGGGAGGTGCCAGGGCCCCTGCAGTCCTCTCCGATCCTCTCACCTACCAGTGTGTCAACCCTGGGCTTCTTGGGCACCACAGAACCCTGGGTGCCTTCCTCCCCTAGCTCTGCCCAGGAGGGCTCAGCCTGGGGCCTGCCCACCTATGCGATCCCATCACCCTGAGCTTAGAACAGCACCGAGGATCAATCAAGATTTGCCAAATGAATAAAAACTTAAAACTGGAGGGCCCGGCAAAATGCCACTTTGAAGGAGAAGAATAACATTGGAATTACTGAGTTACCAGGTGGCTGGTGGTTCTTGTTTCCTGTACCCTTCAACTGGTAAGAGCACCCTCTTAAACCAGATTTGCTTTCTGACCTGCTCTCTCCCTTCTCTCCCTTCATTAAAAATGACAACACTGAACTCGTGGGGACTTCCCTGGCAGCCCAGTGGATAAGACTCTCTTCTTCCTCTACACGGAGCACAGGTCTGAGCCTTGGTTGGGGAGTTAAGATCCTGCATGCTGTGAGCTGCAGCCAAAAAAGTGTTTTTTTAATAAAAATGTTTTTTAAAAAAGAAAGACTAAGACAGAAACACAGAGAGAGAGGAGAAGACGTGAGGATGTGGGGAGAAGGTGGCACCTCCAAGCCCAGGAGAGAGGCGTCAGGAGGAACTAGGATCTCAGACGGCTGTCTTCAGACTCTGAGACAGTAAATGTCTGTGGTTTAAGCCGCCCGGGCAGAGGTGTCTGTGCTGGTGGCCTGATCAGACGAGTACACTCCTCTGCCCAGGGTGGTGGTCCCAGCTGCTTCCCTCCCCCCAGTCACCATCACTGTCCTGCTTTAACATTTGGGGAAACCGAGGGTCCAAGCTGGCTCAAGTCACACAGCCTGAAAGCCAGCCCAATGGGTCCCCAGGGCCTGTCTGCCTTTCTGGGCCCAGTCTGTAAACAAAATGTTTGGCGCTCACTGGCGAGCTTCGCCCCAAACTGCCCGCCACCCTCTGACACTTCTAGTGTGAAGCCTCACGCCAAGATCTCAGCTCTCACTCATCAGACGCGCCGTAAATCCTCATGGCACAGTCTCCCACTCAGTTCAGACAATCCGAGTGCCCTCTTCTCTCCTTCCCTTGTTTGGTCTATAATGCTTTCGACTTTTCAAGAATTTCCTCAATGGAGCTTTACATCCTCCGTCACTGCTGGCAGGCAGCAGCCTCTCAAAGCTCGATGCCAACACAAATCCGAGACTCCTGAATGAGGCGGACGAGCCCTCCCTGCACATTCTTTCTGTCTGTGGCAGCTCTCCATCCAGCACCCCCAGGTCAAAGCTGCTTTGGCTCGCATCAGGGGCAGAGAGCATGAACGGATGGCACGTGATGGAACATGTTCATACCCTTGCCTCCCGACCTCTGCTCCCCAGGCAAGCAGATCTGGATCCAAGTCTTAATGTCTCCACCTGAGCACTCTGGGGAAAGCTCAGTTTTCTCGTCTATAAAATGGGTCAGTAACAGAGTTAAACGAGAGGCTGGGCAGCAAATGCCTAGCACAAAATAGGTGCTTCCTAAAGACTTGTTATTTTTATATTATTTTGACAGTGATCATAGACATGACATGTCTTTATCATTTATTCTAAGCTTCCAGTCAGGTGTTCAGTTGCCTCAGTCCTGTCACGCCCCTCTGTTCATGGGGATTCTCCAGGCAAGATTACTGGAGTGGGTTGCCATTTCCTTCTCCAGGGGATCTTCCCAATCCGGGGATCGAACCTGGGTCTCTTGCACTGCAGGCAGATTCTGTACTGCTGAGCCACCAGGGAAGCCCATTCTAAGCTTACGTCCTCCCAAAACTTTGAAGGAGCTTAAGTTAATTTAGAGAGAGAGGAATAAGCATAGTTGATCCAGACGTTGGCTACCGCGTAAAGCGGACAACGGCCTAGCAGAACTTTTGCTCTGGGACTGGCTCGTCTGGGTGTTGGGGTCTGAAAGCAGCCGTGTTTTTACTGGCAAGGCACTTCCAGTGCTTTGAGATCACATGACCTCACCTGCCCCCAGTAACCACCCCCTTTCTGGGTGACTTGGTCACAGTGCCCACCTGTGGCAGCGAGGGCTGCAAACCCAGATCTTCTTGCGTGCAGCCTGGTGAAATGTCAGGATGCCCCCATAATGCCAAGGAGGCGGGGGAAGGGTGAGCGGAGGCATGTACGAGGACCATGGGGGCACAGAGGAGGTGGGGAGGCAGGGGGCAGCACCCCACTGCACCCCTCAACCCACAACCTGGCCCTGGTGCCTCCCCCCGGGGGGTCTGCCACCCACTCTCCCTCCCTCCCCTGCTTTTGTCTAGAGGAACGCTCTTCTGGTGAAGTGCTGGCAGACATACCTGCATTCCTTGGATTCCGAGGCGTAGGGCAGCGAGCAGGCCCTGTGCTCCGTGGCCATTCGATGTCCGTCTGCACAGCAAGCCTCCATGGAGACGTCTGCGCCCGCTGTGCAGGAAGGAGAATGGTGACAGGCGGCAGGCGACTCCCCACACCCCCCAGGGCCCCTGGGATGGGCAGCCTCCCTCGGGAGGCCGAGGGCTCCCCACTCCCGGCCGCACCATCTGGACGCCACCTCACAGCATCCCAGGCTGATGCTGAAGCATCCTTTAGTCACTCGACAAGCAAGTCCTGAAAACTCCACTGGGGCTGGGGCTGGGAGACCCAGGAGCGTGCTCCTCCTGGAAAGGCCTGACACCTCAACCACGATCTTCCCAAAACAGTTCTGTCAGGGCTGCGGCTCAGCACCCACGATCCCTGCCCTGGGGCCAGAGGCTGGGGACACGGACAGCCCGGTGCTCAGGGTATCCAGGACACGACCGACCCCACTCCTGCGGGGGTCAGAGACTGTTTGTCTCACTAAAGATAACAGTGCAGAATGGAGGAGGCCTGGAGCGTCCCCTAGACTGGGACAACCAAGGAAGCCTTCCCCGGAGAGTGGAAAGTGAACACCCAGGGGGAGGGCACCCAGTGGGAGGGAACCCAGGGGGAAGGGATGCGGGGGGAGGGCACCTGGGGAAGGGAATGGAATTCCGGGGGGCCTCAATAGCAGCCAGCCGGCTCCGGGGAGAAGCAAGGAGCCTGGATTTCTGAGACCCACTCTACGTTCTCATTTAACCATTATTGCCACTTGCTAGGGCCTCAGAACTGAAGCTGGTGACGGTTTCTGCCCCAGACTTGTCACAGATTCGCCTCGTTGCTTACAAAAGGGAAAGATGGCCGCTGGCACACCCACGCCCTCATGGCTGCACTGGGCACCCAGGCTTCCATCTGCAGCCCAGGCTGCCCCCCGACGGGCCTCGCGGCTCACAGAAGGAGAGGACCCCAGGGTTAACCAAAGGGAGGAGCCACCCGGCNTCTAATCAAAAATACTTTTCAAAAAATTTCCAAGTTTTTTAATTCTCTCAATATACCCACCAAAAGAAGCACAACTTCCCAAAACAGGATCAGAACAACTGTTTCACATTCTTCCAATCACTTAACATTTATAGCTCTCATTAATTATATTCAGTAATGTCACATATCAAATTCCTCATTTGTCTATTATCCATTAACAAATTTAATATCAAAACCTAAATATAAACATTAAAATGATGTATAGAAAACCAAATAGTTTTCTTTTCATCCTCAAAGTTGTAAGTAACTTAGAAAATTATACAAAATTGACTAGAAAATGCCCAGAAAAACTAACACAGATATTTTCATGAAAACAATTTGAAAGATAAAGGTACCTATTAAGGCACCTCCTTGGGCTACTAATGGTCATTTTATATGATTTTTTTAATCCACATGAATACAAAACTCTCTCTCTGGGCTTCCCGGGTGGCACAGTGGTAAAAGAATCGACCTGCTAATTCAGGAGACAAGAGATACATGTTCGATCCTTGGGTTGGGAAGATCCCCTAGAAAAGGAAATGGCAACCCATTCCAGTATTCTTGCCTGGAAAATTCTATGGAGGAGCCTGGCAGGCTACAGTCCATTAAGTCACAAAGAGTCAGACATGGTTGAGCACACAATTCTTGTTCATAAACATTTTTAAACTACTAAACAGGCTTTTGGAGAAGGAAATGGCAACCCACTCAAGTACTCTTGCCTGGAAAATCCCATGGAGAGAGGAGCCTGGTAGGTTACAGTCCATGGGGTCATAAAGAGTCTGACACAACTGAGCCACTTCACTTCACTCACTTCATACTTTATCATAGGAGAAGGAAATGGCAGCCCACTCCAGCATTCTTGTCTGGAGAATCCCATGGACAGGAGAGCGTGGCGGGCCATGGTCCATGGGGTTGCAGAGAGTTGGACATGACTGAAGTGACTGAGCAAGCAATGGGCCTTTAACAAGATTTTTTATGGAAATAACTATGTTTTGGGGCTCCAAAATCACTGCAGATGGTGATTGCAGCCATAAAATTAAAAGATGCTTACTCCTTGGAAGGAAAGTTATGACCAAACTAGACAGCATATTAAGAAGCAGAGACATTACTTTGTCAACAAAGTTCCATCTAGTCAAGGCTATGGTTTTCCAGTAGTCATGTATGGATGTGAGAGTTGGACTATAAACAAAGCTGAGTGCTAAAAAATTGATGCTTTTGAACTGTGGTGTTGCTGAAGACTCTTGAGAGTCCCTTGGACTGTAAGGAGATTCAACCAGTCCACACTAAAGGAGATCAATCCTGGGTGTTCATTAGAAGGACTGATGCTGAAGCTGAAACTCCAATAATTTGGCCACCTGATGCAAAGAGCTGACTCAATGAAAAAGACCCTGATGCTGGGAAAGATTGAGGGCAGGAAGAGAAGGGGACAACAGAGGATGAGATAGTTGGATGGCATCACCAACTCAATGGACATGTGTTTGGGTACACTCCGGCAGTTGGTGATGGACAGGGAGCCCTGGCATGCTGCAGTTCATGGGGTCACAAAGAGTCGGACATGACTGAGTGACTGAACTGAACTGAACTTGTAAATTTAAAATGCACTAGAAACAGAAATTCTGTAAAATGGCACAGTGTAACAAATATTTATATATGTATACAGCAATACACACATAGACGTGAATATATATATATATATACACACACATACACACACATGCATATATATATAAGTACATGCAGCACCTATTCAAAACAGCACACAAAGGAATTCCCTGGTAGTCCACTACAGGGGTTGTCGATCTTATCTCTGGTTGGGAACTAAGATCCCAAAAGTCTTGTGATATGGCTTAAAAAAAAAAAAAAAACACAAATCAATGACAATTTAGAAAGCTTGGAGCACTTTGCCCAGAACATCACCAAACTCCTTCTTGGAAACGCTAGGACCAGCCTAAGCTATAGTAGTTAGACAGAAAAGACTTCTCTCTTGGGACTTTCGAGCCATGAATTAAAGAGATGGAGAGGCTCAGATCCTTTTCAGTCAATGACATGTCTGGAAACTAACATGCATTGAATACTTTAATTCATGCATGCATGCTCAGTTGTGTCCAACTCAGCAGTAGCGAGGACTGTAGCCTCCCAGGCTTTTTTGTCCATGGGAATTCCCAAGCAAGAATACTGGAGTGGGTTGCCATTTCCTTCTCCAGGGAATCTTACTAACCCAGGGATCAAACCCAAATCTCCTGCATTGCAGGTGGATTCTTTACCTCTAAGCCACCTTTAAAAGTACTTTCAATTCATAACTTAAATCATTAGGTGACTGAATGTACTAAAGTAGTAATTATGAATAACAGAAAGAGCACCACCTCACTGGTTTTAATTTTATAGTTCTGAAAGAACAATTATTATAAAGGTATACATCTGCCTAAACAGAAAGGAAATATTCTATATGAGAATATTTGGGAGGAGGCATACTTTTTTGGAAAAATTACACTCTCTTCTTTGCAATTACTCTTCAGTATAAATTTCAAAATACAAAAAGGAAAATAAAGTCTGTATTAACTGAAAGTATTACAGATACAGATTCATGCTCCATTGACAACAGATCTCAATAGTGTTCTCTAATATTTATCAACATTGTGGTTCTCAGTAGAATGAAAATATTCAAAAATTCTTATTCTTTTCTGCAATTCAGAGAATATAGGAAAGGAATCAACATACAAAAGTGGAAAGTGAAAGTGGAGTTGCTCAGTCATGTCCAACTCTTTGAGAAACTGTGGACTGTAGCCCACCAGGCTACTCCTTCATCCATGGGATTTTTCCAGGCAAGAATACTAGAGTGGGTTGCCATTCTCTTTTTTGGGTATCTGCCCAACCCAGGGATTGAACTCAGGTTTCCCACATTGCAGGCAAACTCTTTACCCTCTGAGCCACCAGGGAATCTGGATCATATATCTAAATATAAAATTAAAAGTCTGTTTATCAAGTTTCACTACTTTATAAGATTCAAAATATTCCATAACTATTTAAGAATAACACTGCCTTTGTATTTGAAACTAGTAATGTGATACAAGCTTTTTTCTTAGCACTCAAACATAATCAGATCTTATAGAAATACCTTAGGCAGTTAAATGAAATGCATATATCCTAAATAACTACCCTTCCAACTCATTCAACTTCATTTCAAATTCTCTTCTTAAATTATATCAAGAATACGGTTAAAATAACAGTTTTGGATTTAAGTCCAGAACTTTTCTACTTATATCTCTATTATTACTTAGTCAAGACTGCAGATTTCCACATTCCTTAAGACAGATTTAGCTAACT
>SJYQ01000088.1:313631-329199 GCA_006410935.1 Redunca redunca | reverse complement strand
ATGGTTTCTTGAAGAAATAAGATGCCATAAACCTCTTCTTATATAACTCATACAAATTTTATAGCCTATAGAGACCAGTTTTGGAATTTATTTCTTAAACATAACATTTTGCTACCAAATAAATGTCCCCCTCAAATCTTGAAAATATTCCCTTTGATGTCTTTGTTCAAGTCATTAAAAAAATGTTGAACTTTTTATAAGAGGGCAAAAGAGACAGAAAAGTGTAGTATTCCACTTAAGGACTTCCTTTCAGAAAATATCAATGACCATCCTCTTGGTATAATTCATGAATCAGTTAGTAATACATGGAACTGCTCTTGTATTTGAACCACACTTTTTATTCTTGCCTGTGTAGTAAATGTGTCGAGATTTTGCCTAGTTGTATCATGGGATTTTGTTTGACTTAGAAAACATTTCCCATACAACGAAAATCAATAAATTAAGTGAGGACTCAATCAACATCACAGCTAATAAAACAATTAATTTTTAGAAATAACAAAATATGTAATTATTTAATCATAACAGTTATCAAAATTAAACATAATTTAATTGCTTACTCAGAGTCATTAATTATGTAGAGTTGAAAAATTACACTACTGAAGCAATCATTTAATCATTAGCACTAGAAAAATCTCTAAGTACTAATTCATTATTTCTGCCATGCTCTTGGGGAATTATATCCCATATTTATAATAAAACCAAAATAATTATTTTAAAATGCACAACTAATAACATTTGCATAAATCTTTTATATGCTAACTTAATACATGCAAAAGGACAAATTTAGAAATATTTTCTCAAAAAAGTAAATTAAAGACAATGAAACATGCGAACAAAAAATAAAGAGATGTATACAGTTTAAAGAGTTCTCATTCACATATAATGAAAGTGAAATCTCTTAGTCATGTCCGACTCTTTGCGACCCCATGGACTGTAACCTATCAGGCTACTCTGACCATGGGATTTTCCAGGCAAGAATGCTGGAGTGGGTTGCCATTTCCTTCTCCAGGGATTCTTCCTGACCCAGGGATCAAACCCAGGTCTCCTGCATATAGTACATTTTGTTAAATAAATTGAAAGCTAAATCCCATATTACTTAAAGACCAAAAAGGCTCTACTATCGTTTCCACCAAACTCATGTTGTTTTAACTTATATAAATATTTTAAAAATTATTTTAAAGGTCCCTTGGTTTTTCCCATGCCATGGCAGCCCACTCCAGTGTTCTTGTCTGGAGAATCCCAGGGACGGGGGAGCCTGGTGGGCTGCCGTCTATGGGGTCACACAGAGTCGGACACGACTGAAGTGACTTAGCAGCAGGAAATACCTAAGTTTGAAAATTCTCTTCAGGGGAACAGTAGACAGAAGCAGGACTTTTGGCTGACCTTTTAGGGGACATTTTTCAAGGATTCATATGCTGCAGAATTACAATTAGTCTATGACAGTGACTTCTGTTAATCAAGTTTTCATTTCGTTTGAACTTTACAGTCCTGTACTTGCCTGCATCTCTTTAACTTGTACTTACTCCAGCAACCTATCAGAATCACTACATTATGCAAAGCAAGTATTGGCAATTCTTACATATATGCATCGCCTCCCCAACAAAAATACATCTACTTCTTCATTTAAGTGACTTTGAACGAAGGTCTTAAAGAAACCTTCTTATTCACTGACTGATGACTGTGGAATAAGGGATTACTCGCCACACTGTATAGTTAATAAGTCATAGGCATTGTTTTTCTCTCTCTCTAATACAGGGTATAAAATACTGCTGATCTCAAAAAAATACTTCCTAAGAAGGACCACGTCAAGCACTATTTATGGGTGATACGTAGTATAAATCCATCTCACTGAATTATGGACACACTGGATTGTATCTATCTTAGATATGCTTAGCGACTAAAACAAGCACATAAAACAAATTACAGAACCATGAAATTAAAGATCAGAAATAAACAATGCCAAAGATAATCTGGCCCAGCAATCCCAAATGCGTGGTCAATGTGAGTCAAGTTCTGCAGATAGAAATTAAGTGTGTGAGGCTCCATAGTCAAATAGCTTGAAAAATAGTAGGATAAATAATGTCAAGTTGCTTTTTCCTCCCCATAGGACTCCTCAGAGCCTTTAAAATGCTATTATGCAGAGTGAGTTTGTAAGAGGGAATAATACACTGTGTTACCAAATGTATTTGACTATGGAATTTTTTTATATATAACATCTGGATCTAGTGTCTATTATATTTTAGAAAATGATGATCTAGTCTAAACACTACAATTTATACAGGCTAGATTAGTGCAGTGACTTGCCAAGGTTATATTGCTAGTCAGCATAGAGAGCAAGGACTAAACTCTGATGTGGCCAGGGTCCTTCCAACACATCATTTTTGACATACAGTAAGGCATTTCGCCAGGCTAGTGTGATGAAAACAGAGCAACAAGGGTTTTGAGAGTATTTGCAAGACTGTAAGAAAAATGATGATCAATGAATTGAACATGGTGAGGGCAAAAATCAACATATTAATGGTACTGATATTATGACCGTACCTGAGAAAGTTAATTGGAAAAAGAGAAGACTGTAATCAGTGGTAGGTCTGATTTCTGTGGTTTTGAAAACTGAAATAATCTGGTGATAAGACTTACCATAATCATGGCAGACAGGTAAATTTGTATGAGATAGTTTAACTGAGCTGCATTGAAATCACGGCTGTTTGAAGTTACAGGTTCAGTAAGATGAAAACTATGAGAATAATCCTAGAAGGTTCCTTGAATTAGAAAATGATAAGAGCTCAGTCATGTCAACAATAAAAGGAAAGAAAGTAGTAAAGCTCAGTGGCAAAAGCTTCAAAAAAACACAGTGTTAGTCGCTCAGTCATGTCTAAATCTTGCATCTCCATGGACAGTAGCCCACCAGGCTCCTCTGTCCATGGACTTCTCCAGGCAAGAATACTGGAGTGGGTAGCCATTTCCTACTCCAGAGCATAGTCCTGAACCAGGGATTAAACCAGGGTCTCCCGCATTGCAGGCAGCTTCTTAACCATCTGAACCACCAGGGAATATGGCTTATCACAAAAAGAAGACATATATGAAGGAGGAAATGGCAACAGAAAAAGAAACACTTCTTCCTTCTCTGAGGTACACAGGGTATATGACAAATGAATGCAGACAACATGGTCTCCGAAGGGAGCACCAAGAAATACACAAAGTTGAAAGGAACTTTCATGCATATTGAATTTTTCTGGAGACTCTAGGTTTTCATTATTACTATTAAACATTTATGTTATTGAATTGTTCATCATTGATTACCCCACTACACATGATGCATGTAAAACTACACAATAAGTAAATAGTCCTGAAATGTCTAATAATTTGGGCCAACTGGCAAAGCTCAATATGTTTAAAAAAAGTTTTAACTTTAAGCCAAAACTATAAAGGAGTACCTATAATGAATAAGAAATAATATTCTAAGGCTAAAAATAAAATGGATCGTAGCCTTCCAAATATCATTAAAACCCATCCGTAGCAGCTTGGGAATCCTGAAATAGGCACTTAAACCATACAAAAAGGACTACAATTGATATAGTCTTTGTGGGAAATAATTTGGCATCTAAGTACATCATAGTATTACTACTATTTAACCCAGTATTTACATGACTTTTAATGTGTGCAAAGAGACTAATACGAAACACAGAGAAAGCTTTACATGAAAGATATTTCTTACTATCTATGACTGCCGAAAATGGAGACATATTAAGTATCAATATAAAACAGAGGAATATAGTTTAAGTATCATGCTATTGATATATAATGAAAAATGAGGGAATCAGTATATCAAAGTTTTAATATTTCTAATGATGCAGGGTTAAATGGACTATAATGGTAAATAAGAAAATCTGAGGTATCAATACAGTAAAAATTATGCATAGGAAAATATGGACTGGAACTAAATGTATCAAAAGAGCAACAGTGCTTATTTCTAGATGGTAGGATTATAAAGCTTTTCTTTTTATCCCTTAACATTTCTATAATTCTAAATTCTCTATAATGGATATACATTATATTATAATTAGAAAAAAGTGTACTTGCTCTAAAATAGCAAGATCCTGTTATTAAAATGACCATGTGAAAGAAAGAACTCCTGCATTTGCATTGTGTTTTGGCAATGTTTAGCAAAAGCATTTATTATATATTTCATATTTCCCCTATAATTCCACTTTACAAATATAATCTCCCAAAATACTTGCAGCAATAAATATGCCCATGATGTCTGCTGTAACAGAAAGCAAAGTAGGAAAAACCTGAAAACAATGCAAAAGGCTAAGAAAAGGAGATTGAATCACTAGCCTGTGGACCTGGTAAATAAAGAAGCACTTGACTTCCCCGGTGGCTCAGATGGTAAAGCGTCTGCCTACAAAGCAAGAGACCTGGGTTCGATCCCTGCGTTGGGAAGATCTCCTGGAGACGGAAATGGCAACCCACTCCAGCATTCTTGCCTGGAAAATCCCATGGATAGAGGAACCTGGTAGGTTATAGTCCATGGGATCACAAAGAGTCGGACACGACTGAGCGACATTTACATTTACTAGAGCATAGCTCAGCTGGTAAAGAATTTGCCTGCAATGCAGGAGACTCTAGTTCAATTCCTGAGTCAGGAAGATCCCCTGGAGAAGGGATAGGCTACCCACTCCAGGACTGTGGCCTGGAGAATTCCATGGACTATACAGTCCAAGGTGTCACAAAGACTCAGACAGGACTGAGCAACTTTCACTTTCAGAGACTGAAAAAGGAAAGAAACAAATTTATCTACACTAAGACAGAAAGATTTCTAAGATAAGTTTTGAAGCAAAAAAAATCTGAGAATGCTATGAATAACAATATCATTTCCATCTTAATGAATATTCTATTGGCTTTATAGGCATATACCACATATATGTATAAGCATATATTGCATATATAAATGTGTTTGTGTGCATGTGTGCTCAGTCATATCCGACTCTGCAAACATTTGGAGTGTAGTCCGCCAAGTTCTTCTGTCCAAGGAATTTTCCAGCAAGAATACTGAAGTGGGTTGCGATTTCCTACTCCAAGAGATCTTCCTGACCCAGGGATCGAGGCCACATCTCTTCTATTTCCTGCATTGGCAGGTGGATTCTTTACTATTGTGCCACCTGGGAAGCCCATATATAAATACATGACCCTATATATGACTATATAAGGCTTCCCTGATACCTCCACGGTAAAGAATCTGCCTGCAGTGCAGGAGACGTAGGCAAGGTGGGTTCAATCAATGGGTCGGGAAGATCGCCTAAAGGAGGAAAATGCAATCCACTTCTTTATTCTTGCCTGAATAATTTCATGGACAGAGGAGCCTGGGGGCTATAGTTTAAAGGGTCACAAAGAGTGGGACATAACTGAGCACACACATAGGGACTGCCCTGCAATCTACTGGTTAAGTGTCTCAGATTCCAGTGCAGGGGCCCAGGTTCAAACCCAGGTCAGGGAACTAGATCCCACACACCATAACTGAAGATCTCACTTGCTGCAAATAAAACCTGACACAAGAATATCTCATGAGAAACTGGACTGGAAGAAACACAAGCTGGAACCAAGATTGCTGGTAGAAATATCAATAACCTCAGATATGCAGATGACACCACAATTATGGCAGAAAGTGAAGAGGAACTAAAAAAGCCTCTTGATGAAAGTGAAAGAGGAGAGTGAAAAAGTTGGCTTAAAGCTCAACATTCAGAAAACGAAGATCATGGCATCCGGTCCCATCACTTCATGGCAAATAGATGGGGAAACAGTGGAAACAGTGTCAGACTTTATTTTGGGGGGCTCCAAAATCACTGCAGATGGTGAGTGCAGCCATGAAATTAAAAGACGCTTACTCCTTGGAAGAAAAGTTATGACCAACCTAGATAGCATATGCAAAAGCAGAAACATTACTTTGCCAACTAAGGTCCGTCTAGTCAAGGCTATGGTTCTTCCTGTGGTCATGTATGGATGCGAGAGTTGGACTGTGAAGAAGGCTGAGCGCCGAAGAATTGATGCGTTTGAACTGTGGTGTTGGAGAAGACTCTTGAGAGTCCCTTGGACTGCAAGGAGATCCATCCAGTCCATTCTGAAGGAGATCAGCCCTGGGATTTCTTTGGAAGGAATGATGCTGAAGCTGAAACTCCAGTACTTTGGCCACCTCATTTGAAGAGTTGACTCATTGGAAAAGACTCTGATGCTGGGAGGGATTGGGGGCAGGAGGAGAAGACGACGACCGAGGATGAGATGGGTGGATGGCATCACTGACTTGATGGCTGTGAGTCTGAGTGAACTCCAGGAGGTGGTGATGAACAGGGAGGCCTGGCATGCTGCGATTCATGGGGTCACAAAGAATCGGACACGACTGAGCAACTGAACTGAACTGAGCACACACATGACTGTATACATAAAGAAAAATCCAGGAAAATACATACTAAATCATTTACCTTATTTACTTATGGCCAGTAAGAGGGGTTGGGAATTTTTACTCAACTTGATACACCTCTGTAGTCTTTAATTTTTATAAGTATTTATAAATTAGTTTCATAATTTTTTATAATATGTTAAAATGAAAAAGTTCCAAAGGAAATAGTAACTACTATCCCAATGTTAACAAATATCTCCCTAGATTAACTGCTTTGAAAATATGAAAGTAGCTATTCCTCAGAATTATACTAATTTCAATAGATTATAAACAAAACAATTTTGTTTTGCAAAAAATATAAGAACAACAAAAATACACATACACACAAATCATTATACCAAATATGCATTTTAAAAACCTCAGTGTTACCTTGGTACAATTCATCTAAGGGTACATTTAAAGCAAACTCCCTTTAAAGAACTGATATTAAATCTTTCACTTCAAAATTGTCTTGATTCCTCAAACTAATGCAGTTGTTGCCACTGTTCGTACCACATGAGCCCTTGCACACAGACACACTGCATTAAAAATAGAAAGAAAGAAAGCTATAAAAACAAAAAAACCTAAAGAAAGTCCTTTGGCTCTTGGTGTATCATTATTTATTATTGTTGTCTTTCAATTGTTCAGTCAACTCAGTCTTGTCCAATTCTTTATGACCCCATGAACTGCAGCACACCAGGCTTCCTATCCTTCACTATCTCCCAGAATTCGCTCAAACTCATGTCCATTGAGTTGGTGATGCTATCCAACCATCTCATCCTCTACTATCCTCTTCTATTCCTGCCTTCAATCTTTCCCAGCATCAGGGTCTTTTCCAATAACTCAGTTCTTCACATCAGGTGGCCAAAGTACTGGAACTTCAGCATCAGTCCTTCCAAAGAATATCAGGGTTGATTTCATTTAGGATGGACTGGCTTGATCTCCTTGAAGTCCAAGGGACTCTCAAGAGTCTTCTATAGTACCGCAGTTCGAAAAGCATCAATTCTTCGGTTCTTAATTTTCTTTATGGTCCAACTCTCACATCCATACATGACTACTGGAAAAAACATAGGTTCAACTATGTGGTCCTTTGCTGTCAATGTAATGTCTCTGCTTTCTAATATACTGTCTAGGTTTTTGTAGCTTTTCTTACAAGGAGCAAGTGTCTTTTAATTTCACGGCTGCAGTCAACAACCATAGTCATTTTGGAGCCCAAGAAAATAAAGTCTGTCCCTCTTTTCATTGTTTCCCCATCTATTTGCCATAAAGTGTTGGGACCAGATGCCATGATCTTAGCTTTGTGAATGTCGGTTTACTGTTAAATAATAGTGAAAAACAGCTTTGTAAAGTGTCTTTAAAGGAGAAAGTTGAGCAAAATTTTCCAGATGATCTGTACTATTTCAGAGCAAGAAAGTTTGAGATGGAACATTAAAAAGTACATTTAATTACACAGTACAATAGCAACACTGTTCACTAAAGATCAGCTATATCTATTAAATTCTACCTTACAAAGAAGTATCCAAATGGCACATTCATTCATTCCACTGTTATTAAGCACTGAGAATGTACCTGACATTACACTGGGGACTTGAAAAACCAAAATTAAGCTGAACAGTAAGAGTGTGAGAATGCCCATCTCACACTTGTCATCAAATAACAACCTTCTGATAATCATTTACACTGTAAGACAAAAGTGAGACAAAGAAATCAGTGATTGCTAAAATAGAGAGCAGCATGGCAGATATTGTATAAAAGAGGACAGTGGACAAGGGTTTACTAAGAAGGTAATATTTTGGTCTGGACTTTAAAATGAGGATTAATGGGGCCAGTCGGGCCACTCTCTGATAAGCAGCAAGTAGTAAGATGTGAGTAGGGCAGATTACTCCCTCGAGCAAAATGCCCAATTTAGTTTGAATCTGAGGGATGATGGCTCTGATGCATGTCCTGTCTAAAATATGTGCCTAATCACCACATCACAGCTGCCAAAATAAAGCACTGCATCTTCAGATGGAGTTATGTCATGAAGTACAGAACAAGCTCTGTCAATACCCCTCCAACTCTGTACTTTTCTTTACATGGCAGCCAGTGTCAACTGAAAAGGAATTATCCTGAACAGGGATTCCAAAATTTTGGTTCTCAGTTTTGTTAACCAAGCTGACTGCTTCTGTCTGTCTGAAGAATTATTGCCAGAGCACCGCCTCTGAGAATAAGCCAGCTGGCAGCAAACTGGCTCCAAAACACCTGAGCTTCACAAACCCAAGGACCAAGAGGTTTAAGACTGTCCCCCTGGGCTCCATCATCATGAAAAACCACTGCCAAACTATAGAACCGGGTCTTCCAATTTTTATTAATATACAAAGCATAAGACAATTATAGTTACAAGGCTGTTTGATATATGCTGTATGCTGTTATTAGACCCAACTTAAAAAGAAAAATGTTAAAAATTTAGTATAAAACAGTTTTATATTCCTGCAAATATTTAAAATACATACAAAATGTCTTTGTTCCCCTGGAAAAGGAAATGACAACCCACTCCAGCATTCTTGTGGAATCCAATGAACAGGAACCTGGCAGGTTATGGTCCATAGGGTCACAAAGAGTCAGACATGACCGAATGACTAAACCACCAGCCACTACCACAAAATATCTTATACAATGTAAGTGATTATCAAATGCATGCTATTTGATGACAATAGCCCAATTTCTGTGAGTTAAGGCACCTTACCTTTTTTTTTTTCACTTTATTTATTTGGAGGCTAATTACTTTACAATATTGTATTGGTTTTGTCATACATTGACATGAATCTGCCATGGGTGTACATGTGTTCCCCATCCTGAACCCCCTCCCACCACCCTCCCCATCCCATCCCTCTGGGTCATCCCAGTTCACCAGCCCGAGCACCCTGTATCATGCATCGAACACCATAGTTTAATATTCAGAAGGATAATGAGGCTAGGAGATGTGTATTCCGTAGCTGGAACAAGTAAACTAGTTTCAGTGCCAGCTTATTAACTATTCTACATGAAGTTCCTCAGTTTCTGAAATGAAAAATGGTGGCATGGGTGTTCATTTAAAAGTCTCTAAGATCTCCTTTAGTATAAAGTAAACCAATCTAACTGCCTTCTTGAGTTTAACAAATACCTAAATAAAAAACAAAACTGCTAATACCCACAATCAAAAAGAAAAAAATATCCAGAGAGAATATGTGCTTCCTAGACACTCTTGACCACCTAACTAAACATTTATGGAAGGTTCCATATGTGTGAAGCACTGTGCTAAGGGTTCTGCAAATATATTTTCATCAAGTATCAAAATAAACCTACAAGTTGGAACTATTCTTATAATTTCTTAATGCCAAGTACTGAGAAGGCCGACAAAGGTCCATATAGTCAAGGCTATGGTTTTCCCATTGGTCACGTATGGTTGTGAGAGCTGGACAGTTGTTCTTATTGTTCAGTCGCTCAGTCGTGTCTGACTCTTTACGACCCCATGTACTGCAGCATGCCAGGCTTCCCTGTCCATCAGCATGTCCCAGAGCTTGTTCAAGCTCATGTCCAATGAGTCAGTGATGCCACCAAACCATCTCGCCCTCTGTTGTCTGAAGAATTGATTTCTTCAAACTATGGTGCTAGAGAAGAATCCTGAGAGTCCCTTGGTCAACAAGAGATCAAACCAGTCAATCTTAAGGGAAATCAACCCTGAATCACTGGAAGGACTGATGCTAAAGCTGAAACTCCAGTATTTTGGTCATCTGATGCAAACAGCTGACTCACTGGAAAAGTCCTTGATGCTGGGAAAGATTGAGGGCAAAGGGGAAGAGGGCATAAGAGGATGAGATGGCCGGATGGTACTAGATATGAACTTGGGCAAACTTCAGGAGATGGAGAGGGACAGAGAGGCCTGATATGCTGCAGTCCATCAGGTCACAAAGAGTCGGACATGACTGGGTAACTGAACAACAGCAACAACTGAGAAGTTAAGGATCCTAAGCAAAGACTAGGAAAGAGTAAGTTTGTATCAATCACTGCTGGAGTCAGTCTGATGAGAAAGCACTTAAATATTTTATTAGTTGGCCCACAAAGAGCAAAATCTTTCAGTACTTGTTAATGAGCAAGGAGGTATGGATTAGGAATCATACATATGTGTGAAATGGAATGATCATGAGTTAAGTTGTAAACACATTGAAATAGGGTTACTTGATAAGCTCTACCTAATGTAAAGACAATTTCATAATACTGTATTATTCATTTAGTTTACCTACAATGTCAGAAGATTATAACAATCCACATTCACATAAAATGTTCATTATGATTTGTACACTAACATTCATTTAATAGTTATTCAATAATTTTGAATTATGAATGGAAACCAATATAGGCTATTATCTAAAATATATTTACATATATATATATATATATAATGACTATATATAGATTAAATGGCCCTTATGGTGATCAAACTTAGAAATGATAGTTAAACTAGCTTAGATGATCAAATCCTCACACAGAATGATTCATTTATAACACACTAGAGACCACACAGGAAGGCTTTCCTCAGTGGTCCTCAAACCATGTCTTCTGAGCCCCTTGTCTGAAAATCAGAATGTTTATTTAATATGCATATCTCTGTGCCAAGTAATAGCTATTAAATCAAATCAATCTCATCTCTGTCACACACACCATAACACAAGTGAACCAAATGCACACTAAATTTTGAGAACCATCTACAAACAAGAAGAACAAAGACACCTTCCTTCTCTTATATATTATCATTGAAGTCCTGAAAATACCACTCTGAAGATGTAGTAAAAGTCAATGTTAGAGAGACCACCATGTAACAGGGTCTTTCTTTTCTTTTAATTACGGTAACTAAAAGACCTAGGATCTGCTTGTATTCATCTGCACTGATGAAGACTGTAATAGACGCTACTATAACTAGTGTATTCTGTGTGTGTGTATGTGTGTGTGCGTGTGTGTGCATGAGCATTTGTATGAATTTATGAAAGTCAATGGTGTGCCAAAACAACAAGGTACAGTAGCATGAACAGACTTAAGATTCTTAAGAAGCTGAAGAATCTCTAAAGGAAGCTCTGACTTCTATGGTCCTATGTAAGTTTATCAGTTAAATGAAAAAAGTACATGTGAACCAGAGTACTGGGCAAATGCTCAATGCCTTAATGCACTAACTTAAATGTCAGTTTACACTGATATTTAACAAAAAGAGTAAATATATCATTTCCAATTATGTCAAGTATTTCAACAGAAAGGAGGAAGAAAGGAAAAGAGTACCTTGACCCTCACAAAGCTTGTGTCAGTCCCCAGGAGACGGAGGAAAGAGAGAAGCAGAGCAGAGCATTTATCTGAGTTTGCTGTAGCATCCCAATTGTGTCGCTTTTCCTCATAACTCAGAATTGGAATTCTGTCTCTAAAGTAATGGCAGGGGGTGTGGAACAAAGAAAAACAAGGCTTCCTTATTTCATTTGTAATTGTCACCTGTCTGCTGATTGAAGATTCTGTCATTCTGTATTCTCAAAACCAAATTGCACACTCACAGAAAAGAAACGATAAACAAGAGACTCAGAGGAGGTGACCATAAAGAGGTCAGAGACACATCTTCCTTTGAAAAGGGAGTTCAGAGTTAAGAATTGTCCAGGACTGCTGTGGACAATGCAGGAACTCACAAGGGTCACAGAGGTACTTCAAAAGCATATGCCAAAAATAATCAGTGTAGCCACCTGCCAGGCAAGGTAACAGATGAAGACAGGTGCAAAGTCACCCACATCTCCAAAAGTAGAAAATTAGTCTTAGACATAGCCAACTTTAGCCAAAGAAACAAATCTAGTTTTAATATTAGAAATTTCCCCTTCTTCCCAAACACTGTTTTATGAAAGTATGGAACAGTGTGGTGAAAGCATATTTTCCTTCCTATTCTCAGAAAATCCCTTCTTCAAAGCTGGCTTGGGCATTTTTGTGTGTTGTTTTGTTTTAAAGGATTATAAGACTAAGAAATACAAAGGATGCCTTTGTGGCTCAGCACACTGTCTATATACCCAGATATCATGAAGCTTTGCATTCAAACCCCAGTTGTAATGGAGTTCCAAAGTACAATGGGTACAGTGAATGCAACCACCATGAATGTTGGCAGATTATGATACAAAGGGCAGTTGTCCCACAGAGAGGCTGGCAGGTTGACAGGCAACCAACAAACGAATAAACTGAAAGGCATAATGAACCCAATTTCCACCCTAACACCTCCCCACACACTTATACACTGAGGCTCAGAAGCTTGCAAAATAACCTGCTACCCTCCAAGCTCTTCACTTTCCTTTCATGGGGGAAATACTCTTAACAGATAGACCTCTTAAGATAGCACAGTCCCATCAAGAGACAGAACATAATAGAAAGGAGCAGAGGCTCACAGACCATACAGGATCTCGTGGACTCATACAGATCCCACAGCATGGGCATGCAGGAAGGGATTTTCAATCCATGTGGAATGTGGATAACAACCACATCATTCCTCAGTGCCAACTGACTTTTAAATGGGAAAGAAAAGAGCCACCCCAATCTATTATCTCACAAAGGGAGAATTTTCAGAAATTTGAGGGGAAGCTCATTGTTTGGCTTTGACTGGCACCTTGAATATTGTGCTCTTGTGTAATCTTTCATTGATCCTAATACTATCTGCCGAATGATCAATACAACTCAGTTAATATTCATATTTATAGTACTTTTAAAATAATTTTACTTTATATATTCTAATGAAGTACTTGTTGAATACATCTTATATATTCTACATTAATATGCAGAATCTTTGTACTCTATCCAACTTCTTTTCCAGATACATATGCTATCTTTACAATAAATAAAACTCTAATTATCAATGAAAAGCTCTCAATCACAGTTTTAAATATTTAGATGTAAACAACAGTTGACTGAAAACTTCTTTACTTTCAGGCAATCACAATGAGACACTTGGCTGCAATTCAAAAGTCACTCAAGAGTTTGAATTCAAGAGTGTAGAGGAGTGAAAAAACAGTTCTCAAAACCTGAAATTTAGGAATGAGATGCAGCTTTTTATATACACAGGCACAGATTATTCTGATCTCTATTTATCCCATGCACTGTCCCTTTTACCTCATACACCATCCTGAAAACATATAAACTTAGAGCACCGTGTATTTGAACATTTACTCCTATTTTCTCAAATCATCAGCCAGACTTTGCCCTGATGGCTATAACTGTCAAATCTCTTGCTTTTTCCCTGGGTAAACTGCTCTAAGTAAAAAAAGAAACTGACATTCTACTCTTAAAAAAAATGAAGCTTTTGACATTTCAGCATGCTAATATATGGATAAACTGTATAACAGGAACATCAGTCCTGAAAGAGAATTTGACCTGAATAGCCATACACGGCACTCATGCATTTATAATTTCACAAGGAGATGAATGAGAAAAGATGAAGTGGAACCATTTTTTCAAGATGCATGCTGTGATTTCTCATTATAGGGATAATCTCAAGCAGTAATGATATTCCCTTAAAAGCTGAATAACTTTAAGAGTAAAACAGAATGAAAAGGAATCTATGCATTAGGCACTGCTTTTTAGGTATTACCCAGAAATATGAGAAAAGTCCAGTGTCATATCTCAGAGGTAAATTGTCTACAAAGAGATGAGGTTCATCTAAATGTCTCTTCTTCAAACAAAAACCACAATAATTGGTTATTAACTGAGCATTATACTAGTATTTTAACAAACCAGTTTCATTACTTTAAGCAATCTCCACCAAGAAAAGATAGAAATCATTCTACTTTTTTCATAAGAATAGCTTATAAATGTGCCGTTAAAAGGAAGAGTTAAGAATTTTTTGTATGGATTATAATAGGCATTCTTCAATGAGGAAGCAAATGTTGTATCTACTATATAAATTTGATAACTTTTACTCAATGAAAACAACTTAAGATGAGACTTTTGTCCTCATTTAACCGATTAGTGATAAATCTCTTTCTAAATCCAATTTGATAAATAGAAAAATTCAACCAAAGCTGTCACAAATCTAACTCGACAGAATTTGAAAAAGACATACTTTATAGTCTTGTCGGAGTCTTTTTAAAATGTATACCGTTCTATTCACATTGGTTATTCCTAACCAAAAAAAGAAAAAGGGGAAGGGAGGGGGAGATTAACACAAGCGGAGACATCTACAGAAGCTTCCCTAGTGTCCTAAAATTTAACTAGAAAAACCTTACTTCTGAGGTACATTTTCTAGATCTGTGGGAACGATCAGTTTGTATGAGGAAGAAAAGGTTGTCCCTGACAACACTTACTGATGGTTCTTGATAGTCACATCTCTGTTTTTCTCTTGGAATGTATTAGGTAACTAAAGTTTAAAATGTTTCCTTTCACTTGCATTTCTTGCCAAATGTACACTTTTACATTTTGCTACATGTAATTAATATCTCTTCACAATACAATTTTCTCAGAGCTTCTTTCCTGATCATGCCAGAGGAAGATCAACTAGTTCTGAGGGTTCTCTCCCCAGTGCTCCAGAAAATCTATGCCAACCCTTGAAGAGAGAAATAAATTCAAATTATCTGCAAACTATGGAAATCTATTTTAATTTTTTGCAAATAGAATTTATATTAAAGGATATTTTGAGAATAAGAAGATCAGGACATTTAATAAAGTTGAAAGGTTAAGTAAGAATTCAACATATACCCAGATTAAACACAATACATTTAAGTGACATTCCAAAACAAAACAGTGCAGCTTCCAATTGAGTACATTCCCAAGTTATTATACTATTTATTTCATGCTGTTTTACTGTACTTTGAGAAACAGAACAAAAAATAAAGTAAAATTCCATTAGTTCATATTTATAAGGATGCAAAAGTTCCAGATTTCAAATCATGTTCCCTAGTTATCACAGCTCTATGTACTAAAGACATAGAATATATTTAACTTATAACAAAGTTATTAATACTGTTAACAATATTAGTATTGTTTATATCAGAGTTAAAATTTCACAATGTATTGTTTTTTACTAATATACAAAGGAGTTCAAATAAAATAAAATTTCAATAAATATTTTCAAGTGCTCAAGATTTGGAATTTAGCCATTTTTACCTGTCATTT
>SJYQ01000088.1:251210-296246 GCA_006410935.1 Redunca redunca | reverse complement strand
TTCTCATGATGTACTCTGCATAGAAGTTAAATAAGCAGGGTGACAATATACAGCCTTGATGTACTCCTTTTCCTATTTGGAACCAATCTGTTGTTCCATGTCCAGTTCTAACTGTTGCTTCCTGACCTGCATATAGGTTTCTCAAGAGGCAGGTTAGGTGGTCTGGTATTCCCATCTCTTTCAGAATTTTCCACAGTTTTTTTGTGATCCACACAGTTCTGTCATTTTTATGTAGCACTTTTCACTATGCAGAGCATTTCTACCTGCATTATTCCAACTGAAACACAAAACAATCCTAGAAGACAGCAAAGAAGAGAAAGGTTTATAATTGAGGAGACTGAGGATCAGTTTCAAGTAAAAAGAGGTGAGGTCTATTTGACCCCCAAGTTCATGCTCTATCCCCTGCATGACACTGCAGGTGCTTTGAAGCATAGACAGAAGATTTGACCAAGGTGAGGAGAAAAATAACAGTATCTATGTTCCTTTTAAATTCGGAGCATTTTCCCTCAAATTCTGCTTGCACAAAACTTTTATAACTTTGCACGGTTGTGGTAAGGGCTTAGTGTCCTATGCTGGACGACTGCTCTGGCGCCATGAATCACTTTTTTAAGAACACTCGAGTGGGAGAAGATGGATGTGCTATCCCTGCAGCCCTCATCTACCTTCTGACAAGTGTGACATTGGTGAGGTGTATTTAATGCACTTTCTTCTCAGGCCTCTCTTTTCCCCTCTTTAACAGGGTGCTGATGATTGAATTCTAGCAGATAAATGAGAAAAGGGAAGATAAGAAGGATGGATGTTAAACTGTCTTCATAATCCATCTATACATTCAAAAGAGAAGATATTGTGCCAAGGCCAAACAGGGACATTTAGCATGAAATGCATTATCCGTGCCATCTTCCTAGTCTAGAGTCAAACTTGCTTGACTCTTAACCCCAGCACAATTGCTTCACCCTGGAAACAGGGTCCTCAGAGTCATCTACTGCCAGCCTGTACTAGGACCAAGTCAATTCCAGGCAGGCATATTATCATAAGCTCTTGCCCAACACCACCATCCAGCTTTGCATCTGGGTTGTGAAGCAGTTCTGTACTTAAACTTGAAGTCCTCTTTTCTAAATAAGTTGACAATCTTATGCAGTAGTCTGGTTACCTGGCCTTCTGCCTAGGATCCCAATCTTTGCAGGTTCTTCAGCTATGTTACTCTTCCAGGAAGATAGGAACTAGGGTTCGGTCCTATATTCATAATGTCTGGATACATACAAACATCTGAAAGCCTTGCTGGAAATGCTGACCACATTGGCTTCACTTTGTGTATCACTAATTGCCATATTATCTAATATTTGTTACCATATTATTTAGGTACTATTTTATACACATAGGCTACATTTTCCCCCCAACTTCCACAGTTAGCTCTGTCCCGTAAACTGCCATCTGACCCCAATAAGCAGATAATCCTAGCTCTGATCTCACCCCAGTCAACTTTACCTCACTATTCTCAGAAAAAGCAAACATGCAAACAAACAAGACACCACATCCCTAACTGTGTAAAAATATCCCACACAGAGGAAAATTCTTGACTAACAGTCAGGGAACAGGGAACAAATAGGGAACTGTTTGCCAATCTTCAGGGAGCTGAGAAACCCCACTTTATTTGTTTGGTTTTATCATACTTTCTTTTCTTCCTAAAAAGGTTTTTTTAAGTTAATTTTCAAGTTAAATATATTAAATTACTTTTGGGAAGGAAAGATTTTGTGGCAACTGTGGGTAAAAATGAAAATATCCCTAGGTATTACAAAACCAAAATAGGACTGTGTTATTGAAGTAAAATTTTAAGGCAGGGGCAAAATGCTAAGGTCTTAATAACATTTCCTTTCCCAGGTCCCAATCAGCAGCTTCAAATTATATCATACCCCAAGAATATTCTGACTTCTTTATCAGCCAGAATGAGAAGAGGGAAATCATCATATCACTGAGACAAGTGTTCTGAGTGGGGAGAGGTGAAGAGGGATAGGAATCATTTACAACATTTCTTGGCAGCAAGACGAAGGCACATCACTGAACACAAAAAGTTATGATGACACTGTGGATACCTGCTCAATTGCTTCATCTTTCCCAGGGAAAGAGTCAGAAAAGGGTAATAAACCCTCAAATGCAACAAGTAACTCTTTTTAGCTTCCAATCAATAATTAAACAACTAATTCAATCGTAGAAGAATTTTTTAAATGATACACAATATTGGAGACAGTGTGGGTTTTCAATCAGCTTTATACTTTGCTATTGGGATGCATATGGGGACTTTTGGTCTGAAAAAACTTACTTTTTGTAGTATGCCTCAAAAACATTAGAAGTTAAAATTCCTAAACTCAGTATTTATAAGAATCTACCTCAAAAAGTAGTTAGAGATGCAGGCAAAGAACATTCATAAAAGCATCATTTATGATTTAAAAAAACCAATAATATTGTTAAATAAATTAAGACACATTCAAACAATGAAATGTATGTAGCCATTAAAATTATGTGTGTATGTGTGTGTTAGTCACTTAGTTGTGTCTGACTGTAGCCCACCAGGCTCCTCTGCCATAAAATTTTCCAGGCAAGAATATTAGAGTGGGTTGCCATTTCCTTCTCCAGGGGATCTTCCTGGAGACCTTTCAATGCAGGGATTGAATCTGGGTCTCCTGCGTTGCAGGCAAATTCTCTACCATCTCATCTACACAGTGGCAGTGTTTATAGAGAATGGTATGGAAGTTCCTTAAAAAACTAAAAATAAAATTATCATATGGTCCTGTAAACCAACTCGTGGTTATAAATCTGGAGAAAACCATAATTTGAAAATATATGTGCATCCCAATGTTATAGCAGAACTGTTTAATAGCCAAGACATAAAAGCAACCTAAGTGCCCATTGACAGAGGAATGGATAAAGATGTGGTACATATATACAATGGACTATTACTCAGACACAAAAAGAAGGAAATAATGCCATTTGCAGCAACATGAATGGACTTAGAAATGATCATATCAAGAGAAGTAAGTCAGGCAGAGAAAGACCAATACCATGTGATATCAGTTATATGTAGGCTCTAAACTAGGACACAGGACTTCCCTGGTGGGCCAGTGATGGGGAATCTGCCTGTCGGTACAGGGAACATGGGTGAGATCCTTGTTCTGAGAGGATTCCACATGCCATAGGGCAACTAAAGCCCAGGGGCTACAACTACTGAGCCTGGTGTGCTGTAACTGCTGAAGCCGGTGTGCCATAGAGCCTGTGCTCTGCAAGGAGAGAAGCCTGTGCAGCACAACTGGAGAGTAACTTCTGCTCACTGCAACTAGAGAGACTCCTTGCACAGCAATGAAGACCTTAGCCAAAATAAAGTGGAGCCAAAAATAAAACTAATAATTTTTAAAAACCAAAATGTGTAAGACAGAAATTCACATAAGTAAAAAAGAAAACAGACCAAAAAATTAAATAGGACACAAATCAACCTACCTACAAAATAGAAACAGACTTGTGGTTTCTAAGGGGGAGGGTCCTGAGGAGGGATGGATTGAGAATCTGAGATTAGCAGATACAAACCATCATATAGAGAATGGATAAACAATGAGGTCCTACTTTACAGGACAGGGAACTATATTCAATATCAATAAACCATAATGAAAAATAATATGAAAAAGAATGTATATATAAATATATATAGCTGAATCACTTTGCTGTAGAATAGATGTTAACATAATGCTGTAAATCAACAATAAGTATGTGCTCAGTTGCTCAGTCATGTTAGACTGTCTGCAGTCCCGTGGCTGTAGCCTGTCAGGTTCCTCTGTCCATGGAATTTTCCAGACAAGAATACTGGAAGAGTTTGCCATATCCTACTCCAGGGTTCTTCCCAATCCAGGGATTGAATCCACTTTGCTTGTGTCTCCTGCATTAACAGACAAATTCTTTAACACCTAGGAAGCCCCGGGTAGCACTAGTGGTAAAGAATCTGCCTGCCAATGCAATACTTTAATGAAATAAAATTTTTAAAATATATATCCTAAAAATATCTAATGAAGTGGAAAAGTTTTCAAGACATAATGTTAATGGGAAACACTTGATACAAATAGCATATATCTTGTAAATCTTATTTGTACACAAAATTGTGTCAGAAGGTTAAGGTCATAGAAAATATAAAATTTTCTAGACTTTTGTGCATTTTCTATATGCAGAGAATGGCTCACTCACTGCCTAAGCCCAGATTAGAGTCCCTGCTCTAACTGTCCCATTCAAGCAAGGCACTCCTTCCACACAGACTCTATAGCAAAGCCCTTTTGCTTCCTTCACTAGAGCTCAGATTGCACCATGCAGCTGGCTGTTGGGAAAGAGAGCAAACATAGTTGTCCCGGTAAATTCTTAGTCACAGCACAGTTTGAAAACGGAGACTTCCTATTCTCACCTTGGTCTAACACATGGCCAAGATTACAATGCTTATTTTTGAAAATCCAGTAGTTGAAGCATTGCATGGAAGCAGAAAAAATGTGTTGTTAGACTGGGTTCCAGGAACAAGGCAGATACTTAATAAATGTGTGGTGAACAAGAGAATGAATAGCCAAAAGAAGCCATCAATCAGCTTATCAACAACGCTGGATTCTTGTCATACACTTGAATTATTCAGGGCACCAGGATCAACCTCTAACCTGCCAGATTCCTCTCTTTAACAGATTTAACAGACTCCTGTTAAAGTCTCCAGTGACAGATAAAAATTCACTAGCTATTTGCCTCAAGTTTCTGATTTCATTTCAATTCTGTTCCCTGCCTTCCATCCCAGCCCTTTCAGACATGAATTCACATATGGGCTACTCTGCTGCTACTGCTAAGTCACTTCAGTCGTGTCCGACTCTGTGCGACCCCATAGACGGCAGCCCACCAGACTCCCCCATCCCTAGGATTCTCCAGGCAAGAACACTGGAGCGGGTTGCCATTTCCTTCTCCAATGCATGAAAGTGAAAAGTGAAAGTGAAGTTGCTCAGTCGTGTCTGACTCTTCGCGACCCCATGGACTGCAGCCTACCAGGCTCCTCCACCCATGGTATTTTCCAGGCAAGAGTACTGGAGTGGGTTGCCATTGCCTTCTCCGGACAGGCTACTCTATTGGGTTACTAAATCCCACCAGGGCAGATGTTGAAAAATTTACTTTGTGAGAATGCCTGCATGCCCCTCTTCATCTTACAAGGGACTCTTCATCTTACAAGGGATGGTACAACTGCTAGTCAGGGTACTTTAGCCAGTGTGATGAACAGTAATTACAATAAATTCTGAATGGGAAAGGCTATCGAGGTTTAAACACTAGATAACCCCGCGACAGAACCTTAGATATGAGAACTGGACCATAAAGAAGGCTGAGCACCTAAAAACTGATGTATTCAATGTGGTGCTGAAGAAGACTTTTGAGAGTCTCTTGGACAGCAAGGAGATCAAACCTGTCAATCCTAAAGGAAATCAACCCTGAGTATACATTGAAAAGACTGATGCTGAGGCTCCAATACTTTGGCCACCTGATGTGAAGGACCAACTCATTGGAAAAGACCCTGATGCTGGGAAAGATTGAGATCAAGAGAAGGGGGTGACAGAGGATGAGATGGTTGGATGGCATCACTGACTCAATGGACATGAGTTTGAGCAAACTCTGGGAGATAGTAAAGGACAGGGGAGTCTGCCATGCTGCAGTTCATGGGGTTCCAGAGTTGGACACAACTTAGCAACTAAACAACACAAGAGAGCTATCGATCTGAAGACAAGAAGTGAGGACAAGTTCATGGTTGGAGATGAACTGGGAAATTAGAGGATGAGTATCAGAGGCTAGAGAAAACCAGGAACAATCTAATGGTCAGGAGCAGAGGTAGGAATAAGTTCCAGGTGGTGGCTACAAGCACACAGTTTGTTTATTTGGCTTTTTTAAGTATTTGGGAAAACTGGCCTGGTAGAAAGGGCAAGAGGCAGAGAAGACCATACACAATATGAGAAGAGGAGTTGATCAGGTCCTTATAACTCCCTACTGTGGTGCTGGATACAGTGTGTAGCTCCATGAGATTAAGAAGCCTACACAAAAGAAAAACCCATTCATTCATTCATTCTCATTGGTCAGGCAAAGCCAGAAGTTAGGAGCCAGCTGTGAAGAAGTGAGAAAATATGCAGAGAGAAACCCTGAGGAAAGACCCAAGTATATCTCTGTGGCCATGATAGCTACCTTTGTCAGTTGTGCACACTACCTTGCTCACAAGCAACACTCAGGAGAGGCTTGCTGGGGATTGTGTATGTGTTTATGACATTACAATGTTAACTAGGACCTCAGAGAACAGCGCAAATGATTTTATCTTTGAATACATACAGGAGGTTCGGGATTAGGTGAGGATACATTTGACTTGGAACTTCAGGACTTGACAGCACCTTGGCAGCCATGTAGACTGGTTACCTGTCCTCCAGTTCTTGAGCTGTATTCTTCCTCTCCTTCTTCTCCACCTCTCTCCCTTCTCTTCTCTCCCTGCTGCTTCCCCTCTCATTTTCTCTCCTTCTCTCCCTTTCTCTCTTTGTTTCCTAATTTCCAAGAAACAGGACCTGATGGGTCCAGTTCATCTTTGAAGTCAAGGCCATATTATATACAGGTCTTTGGCAAAGCCTATGGTTCAACTGGAAAACGAAGAAACTAATATTCACTTTGTAGAACTATTGTAAGGATTTAAACAAGGTGAAAATGAGTAAATGTACCTAGCATATATGATGGGCATATAGACATTCATAAAGATGCTTTATATTCTCTTTCCCTCTCTCTATAGTCACCCAAATTAAATCTTAAGTCTAACTTTTCTTCAGAACCTAATTCCTAGTCCCTAGTTACTAAAAGATGTTTTTAATTCCCTGGCTTTCCCACACCACTTCTTAAAATTGTCCATCTAAAAGCCCATGACACCTCCTTCCCTATTCTCATAGCTGTTCAAAATATCTGTTCCTTTTACAGATGAGGAAATTTAGACATATAGAGAATTGAAATGAATGTTCCAATGGAGTCAGTAACTGGCAGAACTGGGATCCAACAAAGCCAAGATCTTTGTTATTTTAATTATATCATGAAACATAGCCTCAGTTCAGTTCAGTTCAGTTCAGTCACTCAGTTGTGTCTGACTCTTTGCGACCCCATGAATCGCAGCACGCCAGGCCTCCCTGTCCATCACCATCTCCCAGAGTTCACTCAGACTCACGTCCATCGTGTCCGTGATGCCGTCCAGCCATCTCATCCTGGGTCGTCCCCTTCTCCTCCTGCCTCCAATACCTCCCAGCATCAGAGTCTTTTCCAATGAATCAACTCTTCACATGAGGTGGTCAAAGAACTGGAGTTTCAGCTTCAGCATCATTCCTTCCAAAAAAATCCCAGGGTTGATCTTCAGAATGGACTGGTTGGATCTCCTTGCAGTCCAAGGGACTCTCAAGAGTCTTCTCCAACACCACAGTTCAAACAAATCAATTCTTCGGCACTCAGCGTTTTTCACAGTCCAACTCTCACATCCATACATGACCACAGGAAAAACTATAGCCTTGACTAGACGGACCTTAGTCGGCAAGGTAATGTCTCTGCTTTTGAATATACTGTCTAGGTTGGTCATAACTTTTCTTCCAAGGAGTAAGTGTCTTTTCCCCTAACCAATTTATATTACTTTTAATTTTCTAAAAAAACACAGATGAACTATGTAATCAAAATAATAACAGATAAATGAGCTGATTTCTTTTTATGTGTTAATCAGTCTTCTAGATGTTTTACAGGTATCAAACCACTTAATCCTTTCAAACACTTTCAGTTCAATTTATAGATGAAAAAACCTCTTGGTTCAGATGGTAAAGAATCTGCCTGCAATGCAGGAGACCCAGATTCAATCCCTGGGTTGAGAAGATCCCCTGGAGAAGGAAATGACAACCCATTCCAGTATTCTTGCCTGGAGAATCCCATGGACAGAGGAGCCTGGCAGACTATAGTCCATGGGGTCACAAAGAGTCAAACATAACTTAGCAACTATCACTTCAGCCTGGGAAAAAATAAAGTCATCTGCCCATTGAACTCAAAGGAAGAGCTAGAACTACCAATTTAGGCACTTCTGCTTAAATGTCTGGTCTCAACAATTACCATACCCTTCTTAGGCCACATAAGTCAGGTAGTGAAGTCAGTAGAAGAAGCCACCCCATCTTGCCACAAGATATCCACATTCAAAACCCTTCAAAATTGTGAATATCTTAAATTACATGGCAAAGGGGAGTTAAGATTACAAATGGAATTAAGGAGGTTACTCTTCAGACTTTTAGATTAACAGAATATCTAAGATTATCAGTGTAGGGCTCATTTAACCATAAAGATTCTTATAAATGGAAGAAAAGGCAGAAGAAAGAGAAATAGGGAGATGATAATGTAAGACATACTTGGTTTTGAAGACAGAGGAATGAAGCCATAGGCTAAGAAATGGGGGCAGCCTCTAGACGCTGGAAAAGACAAAGAAGTGGATTTTCTCCAGAAGTTGAATCTTGCTAACATCTTTGTGTTAGGCAACTGAGAACCATTTCAGACTTCTGACTTTCAGAGTGTAGGATAATAAATTTGTGTTGTTAAGCTATAAATTTATACTTATTTGTTACAGCAATACAATGGTTACTTTTGTATGTTAACTTGGCTAACCAAATGGTTTACCAATTCTTTGGCCAAATACTAGACTAGATGTTCCTGTAAAGGTGCTTTTAAATGTGATTTACAATTATAATCAGTTAACTATGCAAAGCCCACTCCAGTACTCTTGCCTGGAAAATCCCATGGATGCAGGGGCCTGGTGGGGCCTGCCGTCCATGGGGTCATGAAGAGTCGGACACTACTGAGTGACTTCACTTTCACTTTTCACTTTGATGCACTGGAGAAGCAAATGGCAACCCACTTCAGTGTTCTTGTCTGGAGGATCCCAGGGATGGCGGAGCCTGGTGGGCTGCCATCTATGGGGTCGCATAGAGTCGGACATGACTGAAGCAACTTAGCAGCAGCAGCAACTACGCAAAACAGAATATTCTTCATAATATGGGTGGGTCTTACACAATAAGATGAAGGCCTTTGGACCACACATTATGTTTTCCCAAAGAATAAAATATTCTACCTCTAGGATGCAACATAGAAATTCTGATGACCAGTCTTGCAATTTAAAAATTTAACATCAATTCTTACCGGACTGACTCTCCAGACTAAGCCAGTTCCTTAAAGTCAATCTTGCTCTCTTTCATCTCCCCCTCACCCACTATATGTGTAACTTACTACTAGTAACTTGCTCCTAGTTCTATTTATTACAACTATCCTTAGGTTTATTAGCATACTTAGGAAAGTATATTAGTGAGCTTGGGCTGCCATAACAAAACACCACAGACTGAGTGGTTTAAAGACCAGAAATTTATATCTCACAGGCTAGGGAGTCCAAAATTGAAGTGCAAGCCAACTTGGTTCCTGGTGAGACTCCCTTCCTGGCTTGCAGACAGCTGGCTTCCCACTGTGCCCTCTTATGGAAGAAGGAACTCTGCTGTCTCTCACCTTCTCATATATACATGCATGTGTGTATGCATCTATGCTCAGCTGTGTCCAACTCTTTGAGACCCTATGGACTGTAGCCCACCAGGCTCGTCTGTCAATGTCATTTACCAGGCAAGAATACTAGAGTGGGTAGCCACTTCCTCCTCCAAGGGATCTTCCTGACTCAAGGATCGAACCCACGTCTCTGCATTGGCAGGCGGATTATTCACCACTGAACCACCAGGGAAGCCCCCTTCTTATAAAGGCACTGGTATTGACAGTATTTGATTAGTACCACACATTTATGGCCTCATTTAACCTTTATCACTCTTTGATTGGTCCTAACTCCAAATGCAGTCACATTATTAGGGTTAGGACTTCAACATAAGAATGGAGAACAATTCAGTCCAGAGCAGAGGAGTAACAGTTCTTCAAAGCACATGCACATATTTTAGTAGCTTTCATATTTAAAATTTATGACAGTTACACAGATATGAACACCTTATCTTAATCAATTGCTTATAAACCTATAGTTTATTACATAATATAATAATTTATATAGCATTAAAACTTTATAAAATTCTCTCAGATTAGGAAAAATTTAATAGTTATTCTCATGTTACGTATGATCAAATTAGAATTCAGTGGGATACACTAAATCTCAATACTATAGTCTCACAAAGAGCAAGCTGGAATTGAGCCTACATGCATTGATTCTAAATACCATAGGCTCTGCATATTCAGAACTACTCATCAACTGTGATATAAGAGAGAAAGTGGGAGAATCTAGAGACTAACATAATAAAGTCAATTTTCAAGAATTATTCAGAGTTTCACATTTATTTCTTAGCTCAGAGTATCGTAAGTCAAGTATGAATATGTAAGTATATCGAGTTCTTAATAGAATGAAAGATAAACTTTAAATATATTGGGCATATGGGACTGAAAGTAATACTAATGTGAAGATTTTTATCAAATGACTTAATAACTTATTCCAAGTGTTTGTAGAGAGGACTAAAATTTTCTCTCCCCAGAATGAAATAAAAGTGAAGAACTGTCATGTGTTTTTCTTAAGTGGTATTCTCTTTGAGTTTATGAAAATGCTGCATTTCTATCTAATTTTTTTCTGAAATATTTTTACCAGAAAATGAGTCTAGGAAGGTATTAAAAGGTAGTATTTCAGTGCACATTTTTAAACCAGGCAGTCAGGTTCTTAATTACACAATTTAACCAGTTGTAACCTGCACTGTGATTTAATATCTTGAAGATTCAGATTTCCTTTAGCTAAAACAGGCATAATAATCCAAGGTTGTTGTAAGGATTAAATTTGAGAATTTACAAGACTTGTCAAATATCT
Organism: Redunca redunca; assembly: GCA_006410935.1. NCBI lineage: Eukaryota > Metazoa > Chordata > Mammalia > Artiodactyla > Bovidae > Redunca > Redunca redunca. The sequence goes on along the minus strand of SJYQ01000088.1, from coordinate 285,328 downwards.
GACAACCAATAATTACTAAATAAATATGACATTTAGTTAGCATTGTGACTGTCAACATAATAATTCTATTTAAAAGGTTTCAAATTCTCTAGAACATTAAATTTGTCAAGAAAAAAAAACAGAAAATTTAACTGAGAGAGTTTTCATATTTGCAAAACGAAACTGTTTATAATTGGACAAAACTGTGCACTATAACTGTACTTTCAGTGTCCTGGGGTGATTACAAAGCTGTTACACTGATGAGAGATCTGATGCTTATCTGAAGACTAATTCATAGTGCCTCTGTCATTCTGTCGACAACCAGGGGTTAACTCCACAGAACTAAACTTCAGCAGTGTGTGGCTAATTCTTCTGAAAAGGAGTGATGACTCAAATCAAGAAAACTATAATGATATTAGACTACTTCATAATTCACAAACTTGTCCAAGAATTACCTCATTTGATCCTCTAAATGTCTTGACATGAAGGCAAGGCATATATTAGGCTTTTGCCAAAGTAACTGCAGTTTTGCATTGTTGAGCTTAGCCTTTTGATACTGTAATACATTCTTAAATAAATATGGCTATGTCACACATAATTTTTATGTACATTTCTCGCTTTATTTTGTTTTGCTAATGACTTACCACTTGCTGTGTATTTTACATTTATTTTAGACTCAGGAAATAATGTTAGATAAAAGCCAAATTCAAGCAAGTTTTTTATTCAAGTTCAAAATGGGTCATACCACCAAAGACACCTTGCACCAGCAACAACACTTTTGGCCTAAGAATTGTTAACAAATGTACAGTCCAGTGGTGGTTCAAAAAGTTTTCCCAAGGAAACAAGACGCTTGAAGAGAAGTGTATTAGCCGGTGATTGGAAGTTGATAATGACCAACTTAGAACATCACTGAAGCTGATCCTCTTACAATTACACAAGAAGTTGCCCAAGAACTCAACCCATACCATTCTATGGTCATTTGGAGTTTGAAGCAAATTGGAAAGGTGAAAACCTTGATAAGTGAGTGCCTCATGAGCTGATCAAAAATTTTAAAAATATCAGTTTTGAAGTGTCATCTTATTCTACACAACAACAAACCATTTCTCAATCGGATTTTGAACTTCAATGAAAAGTGAATTTCATGGGACAACCAGCAATGATCAACTCAGTGGCTGGATGGAATAGAAGTTCCAAAGCACTTCCCAAAGCCAAACTTGCACAAAAAAAGGTGATAGTCACTGTTTAGGGATCTGAGAAGTATGCTCAGCAAGTCGGTGAGATGCCCCCAAAACTTCAAGGCCTGCAGCTGGCATTTGTCAACAAAATGGGCACAATTCTTCTCAAAGAAACGTCCAACCATATGTCACACATCCAATGCTACAAGAGTTGAATGTTTGGGCTAGAAAGATTTGCTCATCTGCCATATTCTTCTGACCACTCACCAACAAATGACCACTTCAGCAAGCATCTCAACATTTTTCAGCGAAAACGCTTCCACAACCAGCAGGAGGCAGAAAATGCTTTCAAAGTGTTCGTTGAATCCTGAAGCATGATTTTTACACTACAGGAATAAACAAACTTATTTCTCATTGGCAAAAATACGTTGATTGTAAGAGTTCCTATGTTGATTAATAAAGATCTGTTTGAGCATAGTTATAATGATTTAAAATGCATGGTCTGAAACCAGAATTATGTTCACAGCAACCTAATACTATGGCCCTTTTGCTGCTAAGGGAACTGGCTTTCTAAGAAGGTAATTTTGCTGCTAAGGGAACTGGATTTCTAAGAAGGTAATAATCTGGCCCATTAGCAAAACCAGAGCTAAAATCCTTATCCTGAGTCTCCTCATGTGGTGTTGTTTGTAACAATCTTCCAAAGTTGAGTAGACTGAATTTGAAAAAATCATTTATTTACAATAATATCCTATTCTTACAGTGCACAGAAATAATAGCTCTCTTTTTGAGTGTTACATCAGGGTACAAAGAGGGGAAAAAAGATATTAAGAAGATATTCAGTTTTTAAATTGTCAGTGTGGCAGACTGGAAAGCTAATACAGTCCCTCGTTATTCTATAAAAATAGAAGCTACACTTCTCAGTTTTGCATTTCTTTACCCAGTGATAAAATAAGATTGGGAACTAAGTTAATTTGCTCTCCACTAATCTGTACTCATATTTCACAATTCATTTTTACTCTGCACTTCAAAAAAGTACCAAATTCAATGCATTTTTTAAAAAGTCAGTAATGTATGCCTTACTTAAGAAGGGAAAAACAAGTTAATAGCTTTTGATGTAGAAAGATCCATTGCCAGCTCTCCCAAAAACCCCTTAAGTATCCTGGAAGTACATAATGAATGTACTCTAACCACCTTTAGAATTACAACCTGGTGAAAGCCTTTGTAATGGTCCCATTAATCTTTGGGCCGAAACTGTCCTGCAATCTACTTGGGTACTTGTACATGCTTCCAACAAAAATCTGCTTTATATTTTAAAAATGGAAAATAATTGCTACTTCTTTAGTGATACCAGAAACTAGGGTGTTGGACTGCCAGATCCACCCCCAGATTTAGCTCACAAAAATGTACTAGCATTCTTAAAGCACATACAATCCAGCTTCATGGTTTATTCCACAATGGTCACACATCAAAAGTGACCAAAGTTTTCAGTAGTGCTTTTATTTCTACAAGTTTCAGAGTTTGTGTCCCTCTTATAAATTTCTGGATAATAAAATATATACCCTCAAAAGGTAAGTCTGGGTGAATGCTTAAAATTTCCTAAGCCTGAAGAAAAAAACTTCAAAAAAATCAATTTATACTGCTCAAGTTCTACATTATCAATAATTTTCCTAATATTTTTAATAAAGCACTTCTTGGAAAAATGACATTAAAAATGGTCTAAAATGCTCTACTTCCATTTATGTAGTTTCCAAAAATATATAAAAAAGAAGCTGCTGCTGCTAAGTTGCTTCAGTCGTGTCTGACTCTGTGCGACCCCATAGACAGCAGCCCATCTGGCTTCTCTGTCCCTGGGATCTTCCAGGCAAGAACACTGGAGTGGGTTGCCATTGCCTTCTCTGGGAATTATTCACTAGATTATTTATAAATGTTTTCCATAATCAGACTTCCTCAAATAGAGGAAGTTTTATGATAGCAAGGGTAAATTTTACTTACTGTTATATTCAATATTAAAGGAAATCAAATCTGAATTCTCATTGGAAGGACTGATTCTGAAGCTGAAGCTCCAATATTATGGTCACCTGATGAGAACAGCCAATTCATTGGAAAAGACCCTGATGCTGGGAAAAATTGAAGGCAGAAGGAGAAGAGGGTGACAGAGGATGAGATGGCTGGATGGTATCACTGATGCAATGGACATGAACTAGGGGAAACTCTGGAAGATGGTGAAGGACAGGGAAACCTGGTATGCTGCAGTCCATGGGGTCACAAAAAGTCGAATACAACTGGGTGACTGAACAACAATATTCCAGTGCCTTAAACATATCTGTTACATAGTAGATACTCAATTAATATCTGTGAAAACTCTAAATTGTGATATTTCAAACTATTTTTACACATGGTACATATCTTGAAAACAGAGAGAAAATGAGACACATTTATTGTTAGTTCATTTAACTTGCTGCCAAAAAATAGTGTCATCTTGACGACTCTAGTACCTAGACTGAAATCTGAATATGGTCTTATGATTGTTTACAGCAGTCAAGAGCTGCACAAAATCCAACCTCGTCTAACTCCTAGTACATATATATGACTCTTGGTCCTTAACCTTGATCATTCATGGTTTCCAGAAGTTGATGGCAAAAGGTACTTGTTAATCTACATATCCAAGACTTAAAATCAGGACCAGCCTGATTCCTTGGCTCTGCAGCACCTCTTTCAAGATCACCTGAACTACAATTTTAACATTACCATTGGAGACTTAGTCTCTGGCCTCATTGTAGTTTGCAACCCCATGGACTGTAGCATGCCAGGCTCCTCTGTCCATGGGATTTCCAAGGCAAGAATACTGGAGGGTGTTGCTATTTCCTTCTCCAGGAGATCTTCCCAACCCAGGGATCAAATCCAGGCCTCCTGCATTGCAGGCAGATTCTTTACCAACTGAACCACCTGGGAAGAAGGTGTTAGTTATATAGACCCCTTGTCTAATATCCCAAAGTTGATCACTAGTGTGTTTGTGGCTAATCTAGGTTAGAAAGAACTTCCACTCAACTCCCATAAATGGGTTGGGGGTACTTAAAAGAATAGTCATTAATTCTGTGTTGTGGAAATGAGATAAAGATCAAACGCATACTGTCCATAGACAACCAAGGGTTTAGCTCTCAGATGAGAAGGAAGGGAGGGGATTCAGACACAAGGCAACTGTGAATTAAGATCTTGGGCAAGAATTGAGCAGACTTCCTCATCTTGAAAACTCTAACCTGATTTTTACCAATCTCTGAGAATGTGAGGTCCACTTGGAATACCCTTTGCTCACCATAATCTTTCCCATCTCATATTTAGAACTTTCACTCTTAGACTTTAAATGTATATAGTAACATGGATCCAATAGTAGAGTGTCCTATGGAAACTTTTCACTGCCCGAAAGCTCCCTGGTGCTCTACCTATTCATCCTGTCCCATTTTCCTGAGTCCTTGGCAACCATTGTGTTTTTTTAATATAAATTTATTTTTATTGGAGGTACTTACTTTACAATATTGTATTGGTTTTCCCATACATCAACATGAATCCATCACGGATGTACACGTGCTCACCATCCTGAACCCCCCTCCCACCTCTCTCCCCGTACCATCTGTCTGGGTCATCCCAGTGCACTAGCCCCAAACATCCTGTATCCTGCATCAAACCTGGACTGGCGATTCATTTCATATATGATAATATACATGTTTCAATGCCATTCTCCCAAATCATCCCACCCTCTCCCTCTCCCACAGAGTCTAAAAGACTGTTCTATACATCTGTGTCTCTTTTGCTGTCTTGCATAGAGGGTTATCGTTACCATCTTTCTAAATTCCATATATATGTGTTAGTATACTGTATTGGTGTTTTTCTTTCTGGCTTACTTCACTCTGTATTATAGGCTCCAGTTTCATCCACCTCATTAGAACTGATTCAAATGTATTCTTTTTAATGGCTGAGTAATATTTCATTGTGTATATGTACCACAGCTTTCTTATCCATTTGTCTGCTGATAGACATCTAGGTTGCTTCCATGTCCTGGCTATTATAAACAGTGCTGTGATGAACATTGGGGTACACGTGTCTCTTTCAGTTCTGGTTTCCTTGGTGTGTATGCCCAGCAGTGGGATTCCTGGGTCATCAGGCACTTCTATTTCCAGTTTTTTAAGGACTCTCCACACTGTTCTCCATAGTGGCTGTACTAGTTTGCATTTCCACCAACAGTGCAAGAGGGTTCCCTTTTCTCCACACCCTCTCCAGCATTTATTGGACACCTTATCTTTGACAAAGGAGGCAAGAATATACAATGGAGAAAAGACAATCTCTTTAACAACTGGTGCTGGGAAAACTGGTCAACCACTTGTAGAAGAATGAAACTAGAACACTTTCTAACACCATACACAAAAATAAACTCAAAATGGATTAAAGGTCTAAACTATAAGTCCAGAAACTATAAAACTTCTAGAGGAGAACATAGGCAAAGCACTCTCCAACATAAATCACAGCAGGATCCTCTATGACCTACCTCTGAGAATACTGGAAATAAAAGCAAAAATAAACAAATGGGACCTGATTAAAATTAAAAGCTTCTGTACAACAAAGGAAACTCTAAGCAAAGTAAAAAGACAGCCTTCAGAATGGGAGAAAATAACAGCAAGTGAAGCAACTAACAAAGAACTAACCTCAAAAATATACAAGCAACTTCTGCAGCTCAATTCCAGAAAAATAAACGACCCAATCAAAAAATGGGCCAAAGAACTAAACACACATTTCTCCAAAGAAGACATACAGATGGCTAACAAACACATGAAAAGATGCTCAACAACACTCTTTGATTTTTTTTACTGGTAAGTTTTGCCTTTTCAAAAATGCCACACTGTTGGAATCATACAGTGTGGAATTAAACTGCTTCTTTCCTGGGCAACATGTGTTTAAAATTCTCCATGTCTTTTTGTGCCTTGATAGCTCATTTCATCGTTTTCTTTTTTTTTAAGATTTTATTTTTGATGTGGACCAGTTTTTAAAGTCTTTATTGATTTTGTTACAATATTGTTTCTGTTTTATATTTTGGTTTTTTGGTCATGAGGCATGTGGTATCTTTTCTCACCAACCAGAGGTCAAACCCACACTCCCTGCATTGGAAGGTGAAATTTCAACCAGTGCACCACCCTGATAGCTCATTTCTTGTTATCTGTGAATAATATTCCATTGTCTGGATGTACCATAGTTTGTTTAGGCATGCATCTATTAAAGGATATCTACCAAGCTTTAGCAATTATGAATGAAGCTTCTATAAACTTTTGTGAGCAGGTTTTTGTGTAACATGTGTTTTCAGTTGATTTGATACCATGATTCTTGATACCAAGAATCATGACTGCTGTATCATACAGCTTCATCTGTATCATTTTTCAGTCCCATCAGCAATGAATCAGAGTTCCTGTTCCTCCATTGCCTTGTCAACAAACTGGTGTTGTCAGTGGTTTGGATTTTAATCATTCTAAAAGGTGTATAATAGTAATTCACTGTTTTAATTTAGAATATTCTAATGACAAATGATGCTCAACATATTTTCATAGGCTTATTTACCAACTACATATCATCTTCACAGAGCAGTCTGTTCAGTTCTCTTCCTCACTTTTTAACTGGATTTTTTTTTTTTCATATTGCATTTTTAAGAGTTTTCTATATACTGGATATCAGTTTTGTCTCCCATAGGTTTTACAGATTTTTCTACCAGACATAATTTCTTTTTTCATTTTTCTGAACAGTGTCTTTCACAGAGCAGATTTTATTTCCATGAAGCCTTACTTGTCAGTATTTTTCTTTCATATACCGTGCTTTAGTTGTTGTTATAAATTATTCACCAAACCCATGGTCACGTAGACTTTATCCTATGTGATCAAGTAGGAGCTTTTTTTCTGGTTTTACACTTAAGTCTTTGATCCATTTTTGAGTTAATTTTTGTGACAAGTTTAAGGGCTGTTTCTAATTTCATATTTTTTGCATGTGGATATATAGTTGCTGCACTACCATTTGTTGAAAAGCGATCTTTTCTTCATTAAATTGCCTTTGCTCTTTTGTGAATGATGAGTTAACTGTATTTCTGTGGGTCTACTTCTGGATTCTTTTTCTGTTCCATTAATTGACAAAAACAGTCTGTCCACTCTTCACCAAATACCATACTACCTTAACTCCTATAGCTTTGTAAAATCTTGAAATTGAGTAGTATCAGTCTTAAGTTCTAGTTTTCTCTTAGAGTTTTATGAACACTAAGATACATAATGTATCCAGGTGTGAGTAACATAATTTGAAATTGACTCTGATGATAATATTATAGATTGTGTTATGAATTTATAAAAGCACTAACTATTGGCAGAGACAATGAAGCCTAGTAACCCGTTGCTACTTCTTCCTAGACATATCAAAAGAGGGCAATTCCCAGTTCTCCTTGCAGTGAGGTTGCAGAATAAGTAAGTTCTGCATTATGAAATGTGTCAGACCTGGCCGGCAAAATATAGTTCCTGGTCTTCTAGCTCTCTTTATACTACCATAGCAATGTTCTTGTTGTTGTTTAGTCACTAAGTCATGCCCAGCTCTTTGCAACCCCATGGACTGTAGCCCACCATACTCCTCTGTCCATGGGATATCCCAAGCAAGAACACTGGAGCGGGCAGCCATTTCCTTCTGCAGGTGATCTTCCTGACCCAGGGACTGAACCCTCATCTGCTTGGCAGGCAGATTCTTTCCACTGAACCACCTGGGAAACTCCACAGCAATATTAGAAGCCACATATTCCAGAAAGAATAACAACACAATGGAAGTAACCTGGATCTACAAATAAGGTGTTAGAGAAATACTCAAGAAAATCACCTGATATGCATTCAGAACACAGAAGACAGTATATTAAAATAAGATTTTAAAACACAGTATTTTACTTAAAATCTGGAACAAAGTAGCATGTCCCTTCCTAAGATCTGGATATCCTTTTTTATCTCCTCCCTATCAAATAACACAAAACACCTAAGATACTAACTACTCACCTGAAATCACAACCTAAACTGGAAGATACTGATTTCATTCTTTCTAACTGCTATATAACATGCATAATTTATTTATTGGCATTAAATTCATAGGGTCCACAAGCACAGAGCCTGAGGAGATTCAGTTATCTTCCCCTCAAGTGGGACAAGTGAAAAAAAGAAATGAAAGAAAAAAGAAAATAGGAACTTTAAAAAAATAAGCTGATCTTAGACAGCATGGAAAAGGGGTTTCTTAGAAAGCAGTAACTATAATGAAGATGTGCAGCATTTCACATATTATCTTTTTTAGCAAAAGAGCTCATAGGATTTTGGACTTGACCTTGCTATTTCAATACATGCGTGGCTGTTTGAGAAAACTAATAATTCTCTCAAAATATTCTCTTTGATGGCACCAAAGAGCAGGATATAATTATGTGTCCCGATGGACTGCTCACTTGACTACACCCTGGAATAACCCATACCCTTGGCAAAGAAAAGAACATTGGTATTGTACTTCACAGAGAGAAAACAGATTCTGCATTTAAGTAGTCATTGTATAAAGTCAGGAGAGACAGTAAACTATCTGTATGAATATCAAAAGTCAATACCAGGAATAAAGTTTACCAAGAGCCTAAGCATTCTATTTCTCTATAAATCTGGTCATTTAATAAAATAATCTTCGCATGCTTAATCAGAGTGAGAGTTGGACCATTTTATATTTTGTTTTCATTAGGCTTTAGCCAGGGTAAAGAAAACTTCTCCTCTCATAAGAGTTCTCCTACTCTGAACATTTGAGAAACTGGGCAGCAAGAGAGGCTACCTATAATGCTTTCTACACCTTAACCTCCCATGACTTTTTGAAATTCAACAAGCAGAAGACGCTTTAATAGTGTATTGCATTTATATCTGTTTAAAGGTTAACCAGTGCATATACATTCAGCACACAAAGTGCCAATAATAATAACTTAGATCTCAAAATGAATGAGCTTCTTATACATATAAAATTGCTTGCAAAGGAGAATAACAGACAAATTAACATAATTCCTTCTTTCCTCAATATACTTGGCAGCAGAGAACAACCCCCCACTGGTAAAAAGCTGTTCCATCTGCCATCCTATTGCAAGAACAGCTCGCGTTCTTGGAAAGATGATTTATGGGATAACCAACTCATATCTTTCATTTCTGAGGGGTGGAAGACTGTGTAGGGAGGTTTTTATGGAGAATGTCCACTGGTGAAAATACCTAAAACCCAGTACTCCGAATCCGTGAATTATCAGCAATCTGTCTTTTTTTTTTCCTGCTAACCTCTTTACTTTTCATGCATTGGAGAAGGAAATGGCAACCCACTCCAGTGTTCTTGCCTGGAGAATCCCAAGGACGGGAGAGCCTGGTGGGCTGCCGTCTATGGGGTCGCACAGAGTTGGACACGACTGAAGCGACTTAGCAGCAGCAGCAGCAACCTCTTTAAAGTATAAGGTTGTTATTCTAATCTGAAGACACTGTTATGCTAAACATGATTTATTAGAGTAGTGTACACGTATCATAGATTCTTTAGTACGATAAGTGATCATTGCTATATAGCAATAAGGAAGCATCAAGATGGAAGTAAATGTCTTATTAATTTCAGACATAAATAAGGAGTAGATAAGATGCTAGTATCAAACCCCAGCTTTTACCCTCCAGCATGTTAAATCTGTAGAGGCTTGGTAGAGGGCAAAATAAAAAACAAAAAGTATTTAAATGTTTTGACTCAAATCTCCACTTACAAATATGACAGAGCCAAATTAGGGTACCAGATGTCCTGACCTCAGATACTGAACCACACAGTGGACCAAGGCATCTCTTAATTTACCAAATTCATATGGATTTCCAGGAAAGTAATTGACAGATGTGACCCTCCTTCTTCCTTCCTATCATTCTCCCTTCTGGAAAATCAATTAGAAATGAGCATCATTTAAAGCTTTACATTTGAATGACTCAAAACATTTTGATATACTTTGAGGCCATATAATTTGAAGGAGTCTTTTCTCTATATGTGCAACAAAAATATAATTAAAGAACTTGCCAAACAAATAAATATTTTACTTTGTTTTTAAGACAAATGCAAAGGCAAAATAGTATTGTTTTCCACTATTACCTTTTTTAAATAAGACAATAAACTATAATACCTATCATCAATCCAATAATGATGATTGTGCAAATTCCTGCTTCTGTGGCTTCATGACCTTCTGAATTACAATCTAAGGAGAGTAAGGTTTCAAAAACCATTTTAAGACAAGGTAAATCTTAGGAACTATTATTCCATTCAGTTTTACATATGCATTTTAATTTTTCTACTTTATGGCTCCATTAATCTCTCATTTCAACAGCCCCCATTTTTAATTAAAGTACAAGTTTTGCAGATCTTATTTTTATTGCTGACTGATACCTTCACTAATGGTTTTTATTTTATTGTGAACTTCAAATGCACTTATAGTGTCAGGAAGAATTAACGCACTAGCAGCTGACTGAAGTGAATGAGGTGAGGCACAGCAAGTGTCCCGGAAGGAAGTCTTAAAAACATTAAACTATAAACACACAAACATTTTAGTGTCATTCACAGGGAAACCTCAAGGTACATGAAAACAATAATGAATAGTTAATAAAATCGGCCACCCTCCCTCCATCCCTCTGTTCTCTTCCATCCTTGCAAGAAGGTGCTTGCATTCCCCCAACACCCTTCCACTCTCAGGGGCAGAATCACTGGAAAATCCTACTATGTCTCCATCGTATATTTGTTCCCCAAATAGGATAAATAGAATTGGCAAGACGCTAACTTTAAGTACGTCATGTACTCAATTTCAGCAGAGGTAAAAATGTTAAGGTAACACTTCTATGTGGGTCTGTCTCTGGGCTCTTTGCCTTCTCCACATACCACTATGCCCTTAAGCATCCTTTTCTTCCAACTGGGAAGAGAATTACTAGGACAAGTCGAGCTTGCTTTCAGGGAGATCATGGTTCTCCAGCTTCTTCCTCTATAAAGAGGTAGGTGAGACCATTTCAGGGTAGTTTAAAACAGCACATTTTACTCAAACTATCTTCTCTTAAATTAGCCTTGATGATTCAAAAAATAGTTTGATTTTAATTTGCCAATTAGTTCCTAAATGAGACAGAACCAAGGCAGGACTTGTGTACTATTCAGCCCCACCAATGAGACAAAACATTAAACTGCTAATTATTTAATATCTGGACTACAGACACCACCATTTAGTAAACTATGATATATATCTTAATTGTACTTTAAACAGTTTTTTTTACTATATTACACATATATAAAATATATAATCTTTCACCCATATTGTTTCCACACTTTTAGAAACATCTATAGTGTTTGTGTACTTTCACACTTCATATCCCATTAAATTTGATATCTGTAATCCATAAACATTTGTCACAGAATAAGTCAAGTTTTCTTTCAAAGTAAAAGTCAGTAATATTAAATCATTAAAATATAACAAATAACAAAAGTTTTATAAAAAGTACAATCCTTAAAAAGATCCCTGTTTAAATTCTGGTTTAATTGATTCATTTGATATGTGAATTTGAAAAAGGTAATTAATATCTCTGTTGGGCTGCACCACCACCCCCAGGCCTACAAGATCTGTGCTTGCCCAGATTTAAGACATGAGAGAGACTGGAGTCAGCAACAGAAACATCAATCGTTTAGATGGATGAGGGAAGCTTGGATGGATGAAGCAAAGTCCTAGAGCGACACCCCATCTTCTGCATCCCAAGGCAGGAAGGACACGGTGGCAGTATAGGGCATGCTGGGCGGGTGAGATTACCAGTTAGAGGGGAACTGATGTCAGGTGGGCTCACTAGTTACCAGGGAAACCAGTAGATGGGCACACGCCCTCACAGCCCCTTTGATGAGAACAATCACTAGCTAGGTCCTGGGGCAAGTATCTAAGGAAGTCAGTCATATGTGTAGGATACAAGTGAAGCAAGGCCCAGGTCAGGAAGGAGACATACAGAAAGCCATACAGCAGCCACATTGAGTGGCCTGACTATACACTCTATAGTCCTTATTTTCCTAATCTATGAAATACAAATAAAAATACTACCTCTTAAATTTGATTGTGAGGTCAAAAATAGTATGTCAGAATAGTATCAGCCAATTAATAAATGAATATATTAATATTTTATTGAAGGTGAAGGTGAAAAAAAGCTGGCTTAATACTTATCATTTCACAAACTAAGATCATGGCATCCAGTCCCATCACTTCATGGCAAATAGATGGGAAAACATTGGAAATAGTGGCAGACTTTATATTCCTGGGCTCCAAAATCACTGCAGATAGTGACTGCAGCCATGAAATTAAAAGACGTTTGCTCCTTGGAAGAAAAGCTATGACAAATCTAGATAGTTTATTAAAAAGCAGAGACATCACTTTGCCTACAAAGATCCATATAGCTAAATCTATCATTTTTTCCAGTAGTCATGTATGCATATGACAGTTGGACCATAAAGAAGTTGAGTGCCAAAGAATTGATGCTTTTAAACTGTAGTGTTGGAGAAGGCTCTTGAGAGACTCTTGGACTGAAAGGAGATCAAACCAGTCAATCCTAAAGGAAATCAACCCTCAATATTCATTGGAAGGACTGACGCTGAAGCAGAAGTTCCAATATTTTGGACACCTAAATGCAAAGAACTGACTCTTTGAAAAAGACCCTGATGTTGGGAAAGACTGAAAGCAAGAGAAGGGAGCAACAAAGCATGAGGGGGTTGGACGCCATCATCAGCACAAAGTATGTGAGTTTGAGCAAACTCCGGAAGATGGTGAAGGACAGGGAAACCTGACGTGCAGCAGTACATGGGGTCGCAAAGAGTTGGACATTACTGAGCAACTGAACAATAATATTAACATTTTAGATGCTGCTGTCACCATGTGGTAATCTAACCATAGAAAACCATTTTTCATTATTATATTAATTTTCAAAAACACATTTCCAAGTTTATACTAGGAAAAAGAAATCCTTAATATTATGATTCTGGTTTTTCTTTCTTACCTTACCTACTAATTGTNCCATTTCATTCATCCATGCACTCTGCATAAAATAACCAGAGCCCAGGAATGTGTAATTTGTGTCCTCAACTTTTATAATAATTTCCTAAGCATTCCCTTTCCTTAATGGGTGTTCCTCTCTCCTTTTAACTGCTTTCTTCATATTCACTTTCAAGTATGTCATGGCCTCTTGCAGGGCAACTCCTTATCTAAGGCTGAGCAATCTAAAGGGTATTGATTTATGATGGCTATGTAATTTATAAACTCTGCAATTCTCTTGTAAAAGTTATTCAAAAAAGACTGTACATTAAGTTTGGCATTCATTAGTCTGGTCTATTCCAGTTTCACGTTAATCCCATATCAGATCTGTTTGGAAGATTTATGCATTTAGAGCATGTATATTTGTTTGGCAAATTTTAAAGTATTTGCAAAATCATAGCAACCCTTTAGAAACATTTGCATTGAAACACTGAATGAAGGCTATGACAGCTGTAACCTGAGATTAAATGGAGATAAAACACTGACATTATATATGAGAATGAATTACTTGGTAAATATAACTTAAGAAGTTCTTGTATTTCAACTAAATGAGTTATTTCTTTCAAGATTCATAAAAGAAAATATCAGAATTATCCAGTATTAATAATTCTTAAATTTAAAAAGCCACTCTTCAGCAAACTGCTATGCTTGTCTAAAATAGAAAACTGGATCCCAAATTTGATGGTAAATGAGACAGTAACTAAAAACATTCAAGGTAAAAATAATACTAATGTCCTGTGCTGTGCTCAGTCTCTTGGTGGTGGTGGCATAATCACTAAGTAGTATCCAACTCTCGTGACCCCAAGGACTGTAGCTCACCAAGCTCCTCTGTCCATGGGATTCTCCAGGCAAGAATACACGAGTGCATTGCCATTTCCTTCTCCTTGGGCTCAGTCTCTTGGTCAGGTACAATTTTTTGCAATCCCATAGACTGCAGTCTACCAAGCCCACTGGATTCTTGAGTAATAATAATAATAGTAATAAATAATAAAATATACCATATAGATTTTCTACTATAAACACCAAAATTATCTTGGTTAGCTTTTAAGAAATCACATCTATTATACCAGATTTGCTAATGAACAGTAAAATTGTTAATTACTAAGTTTCTGCCTATAACTGAGAAAATATACAACATAAATCTTTAAGGAAAATTATCCAGATTCTTAACAATAGAGCTTACATATATCAAAAAAAAAGAAACAAGTCTTCAGGTCACCTGACATATGCATCTAATTTTCATATAACCAAAACTGAATTTAAATTCACATAAAACTTCTCATTTTTTTCAAGTTAATAGTAACTCAGAAAGTAAAACAGATCTTTTCAAAGGTGGCAACATTGTGCATAAATTAATGGCTCTAATTCCATGTGACTTAAAAGCAAGTTGCCAGCAAACTGATCATCTGAGTCAGCACTTACCTCTCATTCTTTATTTCTAGCATAAGAAGGAAATTAAGTGAAGATGCTGACAAAAACATAGGTTTTCATTTAAGACACCAGTAAAGAACATGATCAAAGACATTTAAAATAAGGAGAACCTGACATTACACAAAAGAGTTCAGTGAATGTGTTCCTGACACAGCCTCACAATGATGCTGTATAAATTAATATTTATATTAATGCTTTGCCTGCAATATATGAAGTGCTTCTTCAGTGTTCTAAACAGCGATATGCCATGGAATGTAGGAAGTGACACATCACAGGAAAGCAGAGAAAAAAGATGAGGAGGGTGTACAGGGTGGAAGAAGGATGGAGACAAACACTCAAGTTATAATTTTAAAAATTATTTTCTTAATTATTTAATTACAAATAGAGTATATCACATATTCAAAAACAAGGTAAATGTTCAATATACAATGTGTCCATTACCACTAATGAAGAAAAGTACAAAAGATATGCGTTTACGCTAAAGTTATTTCAAAATGTATAATTAGTCACATGGTTACAAATTTTTGATTGCTCACTCTCTAGACTACAAAAACCAAAGCCAACATCTGATTAAGTTATGGTAGCCTGTAATAAATCATTTGAAGTCATTTATTTGGTAATGGAACCCTTTCTAACCTTTCTTAGTATTAAAACATTTCAATCTAATCAATTTAACTTTCAACAGATATTACTTTTCTTTTCCTGTCAAAATGTACAATGGGTTTTCTACTCAATATAAGCTTTTTAGCTACAGAAGTAAAGAACTTTGCTATTTAAGGATTTTATTTTATTATTATTTTTAATGTACCAATGGTTGTCCTGATGGTTATTATTTGGCTGAATGAATTAAGTGAGGCTCCCTGGGCAGCTGCTGACATAATGACTGATTGTGTGCAGAGTTGAGAATGTGAATGATAAATTTTGAAAGGCTCTGGAATTTGTGAACAACAAAAGTAGCTACAGTTCCTAAAATCTAACCATTTGTTCTCCACAACAAAGAAGACTCAAAGGCTTTTGTCTAATGAAATGATTAAAAAACAGGATACAGAGGAATTAAGGGTTATCTTTACCAGCACAATACAGCAAGAAGCTTGTATGCCCAAGGAGATGGATCACAAATGTAGGCCAGTTAACACAGCATAGATAGTATTAATCTGATTCTATCCCCTTAATATTATTATGATACTCTCATGACAGCTTTCTTAATATCTTCATGCTTTTACTTAAAAAAAAAAAGGAGCACATAGAAATAGGAACAATTTAAATAACATTCACATGAACAAGTTTATAATAAATTCAAGAACATTTAATAATTAAAACATGCTCAAATTATTTTGCAACAAACGTGTCAAAAATCATTAAAAATGTTTTTCTTGTTTGTTTTTTAAATAGCTGAAATCCTTGGTTATAATATATACTAATGATGTAATCTTAAGGAACTGATTCTCCTCAAACCTTTTTCCATGCATGTAAAATGACAAATTGGAAGATTATACAAAATTCTAAAAACAAAACACATAACAGAAAGCCTGGCAAATGGTAAGTGTTTTAATAACTGAGTGGTGGTGGTAACAGTGATATATGAGTATTAAGGACCATTCTAGAAGGTATCTTATTTAAAGTTCACAAGAATCTCCTGACTTAATTAAAACAAACACTTGAAGGATATCAAAATATACTACCCCAAAATATGACTACAGGAGTTCAAGATATCTTACTACAAATTATACTGCTCTGAAACACTGATTAGTTTCAGCTATAGGCACATGAAAAATAGCAAATGTAGGGAGAGGCTTTCTCTGAATTTCTCTTATCTGCCTAATGATAGAACTCCCAAGAGGAACTCAACGTCAAAAATCACTTCCTGGGAACTTCATCCCCAAGAAAGACTGACTTTTGCCACAGGAGGGGAGACTAAAAGTTGACACCACACCAAGACAAACTAAAGTTTGTCACAAACTGTCACCCCCACATCTGTTTTTCTAAGGGCCCATTCATCTTCCCTAAAATCATCTATTCTTTCCAACTTATAGATCTAAATCCCCCTACCCTTTCTCTATTAAGATGGCATTCAAGACTGAATTCTAAGCACTTCAGGGAGTTACTACTCATTTTTCTCTGGGTATCTCCTATATACACATGAGGTATACAAGGTAATAAATTTCTTTTGTTTTTCTGTTGTTAACTGTATTTTATTACAGGAGACACAGCTGTGAACTTACAAGGGTAGAGAGAAAATTACTTTTCCTCCCTTATACCCACACATCAGAAAGGAGAGAAGAGGGTATTCTAAGGTAAAAAATAAGGTAGTAAATTTCAGTAAGTTCTGTCTCCTCAAAAACCCTCCTTTTCCCCAGGATACCCTGTGCCTTCAGTTATAGAAACATGATTCAAAAAAAATACAGAAGGGAATAAGACATCAAGATGACAGAAGAATAGCTGAACATGGACTACTTCTCTCTCCAGGGATACATTAAGAATACATATTCAAAAGCAGAGGATCTCACAGAGCACCAGCTGAAAGCTGGCAGGAGTCCCTGACCACCAGAAACGAATATGGATCCACACAAAACTTGGTAGAGCAAAGGAAGGAACAGAAAATGAGGAGGACAAAAGAGGAGGAGAGAGAGCAGGACCGGACCTGTACCTGGGGGACAGAGGAACTGAAGCAGGGGTGAGATTCCCACATCAAAGTAATAGTTTGGGACAGAGAGGAGGCATATGGGCTGTTGGAGAGTGAAGCAGCTGATCTGCGACAGTCTAAATGGAGTGAGAACCATACAGAAAATCTGTACTGCAGCCCTATATAACCTCAACAGGGATGTGGATCCCCTAGTTAAGGAAGAGGATCAAAAAACTTTCCACCAGCTGTACAAGCTGCAAAGTAAATCCACATGATCAACTAAGTAGACTCTGTATCCATGGAATAAATAAAAGGACAATGAGTGGTCACACAAAAGAAAAAGCCCTAGCTCTGGCAACCATGGCAATTGAAGGCAAGTACACACAGAAGCAGAGTCAAATTAGAGTCTGAGTTGTACCCACAGCAGGTCCAGAGAATTGTACAGTATTGGAGGGCCTTCTAGGGAGGTGGAGGTGGAACTACCACTTATATACATTTTTCTCCTTCCTTTTTTCCCTTTAGTATTTTCTTTTTTTTTTTCACATTGCTCACGTTCTTTATTATTCCTTTAATTTTTATTTTTTATAACTTACTTTTTCTATTTTTAAGTCTTATTTCTATATAAATTTATTGTTCTCCCTTATTTCTACAATATTGATCTCTTCTTTTTTGGCTCTTGTTTTTATCCTTTTTTTTTCCTTCTTCTTCTTCTTTTTTTTTTAAATTCTTTTCCCTTTGTAAGTGTGCAAGTTTCTTTGGGTGTCCTTGGCTATTGAGGGGTGCTTTCATTGTTACCCTTGGGGTTTTGTCTTCTGTGCTGTGAGGCCTGTGAAGTCTTGATACTACGATAAAGTGACAGGCCTGAATCCCCAAGCTGGGAGATCCGAGTCTAGGACTTTAGACCACAGAGAATTCCTGACATCATGGACCATTAATTGATGAGACCTCTGCCAAAGGCCTCCATATCAACATTAAAACCAAGCCCCACCCAAAGGCCAGAAATCTCCAGTGCCGAATGCCTCATGCCAAACCATTAGCAAAACAGAAACACAACCCTCCCCCATAGCAGAAAGGTTACTCAAAGTGATACCAAGCACATAGACACCCCAAGACATACTAGTGGACATGTCAATGCTCTTCAGAAAGATAATATGCAGCTCCATCCACCAGAACACAGAACAAGTACTCCCAACAAGGAAACCTTCACAAGTCACTGTTCCAACCTCATCCATGAGGGTAAAGACTCCACAATTTAAAGGAACTATGACCCCCCTCCAACCCCACATGCATAAAGGAGACCCCAAACACAGTAAATTAAATGGAATGAAAACACAGAGAAACATGCAGCAGATGGAGGAAAATGGTAAAAATCCACAAGACCAAACAAATGAAGAGGAAATAAGCAGTCTACCTAAAAAAGAACTCAGAGCAACAATAGCAAAAATGATCCAAAATCATGGAAATAAAATGGAGGAACAGATAAATAGATGGGAGGCACAGATCAGAAAAGATACAAGAAATGATTAACAAAGAACTAGAATAATTAAAGAACAGACAATCAGCAAAGAGCAACACAATAACTGAGATTAAAAACACACTAAAGGGAACCAATAAAACTAATAGTAGTCTATCTGAGGCAGAAGAACGAATAAGTGAACTGGAAGAAAGAATGGTGGAAACACTGAAGCAGGGCAGAATACAGCAAAAAAGGATAAAAAGAAATAGGGACAATCTCAGAGATCTCTGGGACAATATTAAGTGTACCAATACTAGAATTATAGATTCCTCTTTTTTCTCAAGTTCATATAGAAATGCCTACAGGATAGATTATTTCCTGGATCATAAATCAAGTCTCGGTAAATTTTATTTTTATTATTTTTAATTTTTATTTTAACTTTAGTTTACTTTACAATACTGTATTGGTTTTGCCATACATTGACATGAATCCACCACAGGTGTACATGTGTTCCCAAACATGAACCCCCTCCCACCTCCTACCCCATAACATGTCTCTGGGTCATCCCCATGCACCAGCCCCAAGCATTGGTAAATTTTAAAAAACTGAAATTATTTCAAGAATCTTTTCTAACCACAATGCTATAAGAATATATAATTACAAGAAATAACCAAAAAAACCCACAAAATTTACGGAGGCTAAACAATGAGTTGCTTAATAACCAACAGATCACTAAAGAAATCAAAAAGGAAACAAAAATATACCAAGAAACAAATGACAATGAAAACGTGACAACTCTAAACCTATGGGATGCAATAAATGCAGTGTTAAGAGGTAAGTTTATAGCAGGGAATTTTACAGCAATACAAACTTATCTCAAAACCAAGAAAAACTTCAAACAAACAACCTAATGTTACACCTAAAGCAACTAGAAAAAGAAGAGAAAACCCCAAAGTTAGTAAAAGGAAATAAATTGTAAAGATCAGTGCAAAAAGAAATGAAAGAGACAATAGCAAAGATGAATAAAACTAAAAGCTAATTCTTTGAGAAGATAAACAAAATTAACAAATCATTATCCAGATCCATCAAGAAAAAGAATAAGACCCAAATCAATATAATTAGCATGAAAAAGATTTACAATAGACAATTGAGAAATACTAAGGATCATAAGAGACTACGACAAGTAACTATATGCCAATAAAATGGACAACCTAGAAGAAATGGACAAATTCTTAGAAAAGTACAACCTTCCAAAACTGAACCAGAAAGAAACAGAAAATATAAACAGACCAAACACAAGCACAGAAATTTAAACTAACAGAAAATTTAACAACAAACAAAAGCCCAGGGCCATATGGCTTCACAGGTGAATTCAACCAAAAGTTTAGAGACAAGCTAACACCTTCAAGTTCTTCAGAAAATAGCAGAGGAAGGAAAACTCCCCAATACAATCTATGAGGTCACCATCATGCTGATATCAAAGCCATGAAAAGATGCCACAAAAACAAGAAAACAAGGCAATATCACAGATGAACATAAATGCAAAAATCCTCAACCAAATTCTAGCAAAAAGAATCCAACAAAACATTAAAAGCATCATGCATCATAATCAAGTGAGCTTTATCCCAGGGATGCAAGGATTCTTCAATATATGCAATTCAATCAGTGAGATACATCATATTAACATATTGAAAGATAAAATTCATGTGATCATCCCAATAGATACAGAGAAAGCTTTTGATAAAATTCAACACCATTTATGATGAAAACCCTGCAGAAAGTAGGCATAGAAAGAACATACCTCAACATATTAAACACTACATGCAACAATCCCACAGCAAATATCATTATCAGTTGTGAAAACTGAAAGTTCAGTTCAGTTCAGTTCAGTCGCTCAGTCGTGTCTGACTCTTTGCAACCCCATGAACCGCAGCACACCAGGACTCCTTGTCCAACAACAACTGCTGGAGTCTACACAAACCCATGTCCATTGAGTCGGTGATGCAATACAACCATCTCATGCTTGGTCACCCCCTTCTCCTCCCACATTCAAACTTTCCCAGCATCAAGGTGTTTTCAAATGAGTCAGCTATTCACATCAGGTGGCCAAAGTATTGGAGTTTCAGCTTTAACATCAGTCTTTCCAATGAACACTCAGTCTTTCCAATGAACAATTTCCAAAGGACTGATCTCCTTTAGGATGGACTGATTGGATCTCCTTGCAGTCCAAGCGATTCTCAAGAGTCTTCTCCAACAGCACAGTTCAAAAGCATCATTTCTCCAGTGCTCACCTTTCTTTATAGTCCAACTCTCACATCCATACATGACTACTGGAAAAACCATAGCCTTGACTAGATGAACCTTTGTTGACAAAGTAATGTCTCCGCTTTTTAATACACTGTATAAAAGTTAGTCATATCTTTCCTTCCAAGGAGTAAGCGTCTTTTAATTTCATGGCTGCAATCACCATCTGCAGTGATTTTTGAACCCAGAAAAACAGTCAGCCACTGTTTGCACTGTTCCCCTATCTATTTGCCATGAAGTGATGGGACTGGATACCATGATCTTAGTTTTCTGAATGTTGAGCTTTAAGCCAACTTTTCACTCTCCTCTTTCACTTTCATCTAGAGGCTCTTGAGTTCTTCTTCACTTTCTGCCATAAGGGTGGGGTCATCTGCATATCTGAGGTTATTGATATTTCTCCTGGCCAACTTAATTCTAGCTTCAGCTTCATGCAGCCCAGCATTTCTCATGATGTACTCTGCATATATTTAAATAAGCAGGGTGACAATATACAGCCTTGACATACTCCTTTTCCTATTTGGAACCACTCTATTGTTCCCTGTCCAGTTCTAACTGCTGCTTCCTGACCTGCATACAGGTTTCTCAAGAGGCAGGTCAGGTGGTCTGGTATTACCATTTCATTCAGAATTTTCCAGTTTATTGTGATCCACACAGTCAAAGGCTGTGGCATAGTCAACAAAGCAGAAATAGATGTTTTTCTGAAACTCTCTTGCTTTTTCCATGATCCAGCAGATGTTGGCAATTTGATCTCTGGTTCCTCTGCCTTTTCTAAAGCCAGTTTGAACATCTGGAAGTCCATGGTTCACATACTGCTGAAGCCTGTCTTGGAGAATTTTGAGCATTACTTTACTAGCGTGTGAGATGAGTACAATGGTGTGGTACTTTGAGCATTCTTTGGCATTGCCTTTCTTTGGGATTGGAATGAAAACTAACCTTTCCCAGTCCGGGCCACTGCTGAATTTTCTAAATTTGCTGACATATTGAGTGCAGCACTTTCACAGCATCATCTTTCAGGATTTGAAAGAGCTCAACTAGAATTCTATCACCTCCGCTAGATGCCTTAGTGATGCTTCCTAAGGCCCACTTGACTTCACATTCCAGGATGTCTGACTCTAGGTGAGTGTGAGTGATCACACCATCATGAAAGTATTTCCTCTAAAATCAGATACAAGGCAAGAGTGCCCATTGTGATTCAACATAGTTTTAGAAGTCGTAGCTAGAGCAATCAGAGAAGAAAAAGAAATAAAAGGAAACCAGATTGGAAAAGCGGAAGTAAAACCCTCACTGTTTGCAGATGACATGATACTATACATAGAAAACCCTAAAGAAGCCACCAGAAAATTACTAAAACTAAACAACGAATATAGCAAAGTTGAAGGATACAAAATTAATACACAGAAATCCATTGCATTATTATATACTAACAATGAAAAATCACAAAGAGACATTAAGGAAACAATCCCATTCACCATTGCAACAAAAAGAATACAATACCTATGGATAAACCTACCTAACAAGTCAAAAGGCCTGTATGGAGAACACTATAAAATGCTGATGAAAGAAATCAAAGATGATACAAACAGATGGAGAGTTATACTATGTTTCTTAATTTAGAAGGATCAATATTGTGATAATGACCAAAGTAATCTAAAGATTAAATACCATCCCTATCAAACTACCAATGATATTTTTCACAGATCTAGAATAAAACATTCAAGATTCATATGGAAACACAAAAGATCCCAGTTAGCCAAACAAATTTTGAAAAAGAAAGGAGCTGGAGTAATCAACCTGCCCGACTTCAGGCTTCAGACAAAGTTACAATCAAGACAGTATGGCACTAGCACAAAAGCAGAAATACAGACCAATGGAACAAGATGGAAAGTCCAGAGATAAACCACATACAAATGAGCACCTTGTCTTTGACAAAGGAGGCAAAAATATACAATGGAGAAAATTTAGTCTCTTCAATAAGTAGTACAGGAAAATCTAGACAGTTTTTATTAGTAATGGTGATAACAAACTGCTGCATTTTTCATTTTCATTTTCATTTCAAAAAATTAAATTAAGATACCACCTAACACCATACACAAAGATAAACTCAAAATGTATTAAAGTCCTAAATATAAAACCAGAAACTATAAAACTCTTAAGAGAAACACAGGCAGAACACTCTTTGACATAAATCACAGCAAGATTTTCTATGACCCATCTCCTAGGGTAATGGAAATAAAAACAAAAATCAAGAAATGAGACCAAATTAAAATGAAAAGTTTTTGCACAGTGAAGGAAACTATAAATAAGGTGAAAAGACATCCCTCGGAATGGGATAAAAAAAATAGCAAAGGAAACAACTGACAAAGAATCAATCTCCAAAATATACAAGCAGTTCACTCAGCTCAATAACAAAGAAACAAACAACCCAGTCAAAAACTGGGCAGAAGACATAAACAGACATTTTTTCCAGAGAAGACATAAAGATACCTAATAAACACATGAAAAGATGCTCAACACCATTCATTATCAGACAAATAAAAATAAAAACTAAAATGAGTTATCACATCACATGGGTCAGAATGGTCATCATTCAAAAAGTCTACAACATTCAATGCTAGAGAGGGTTTGGAGAAAAGCAAACCCTCCTGCACTGTTGCAGTGCAAATTGATAACAGCCACTTTGGAGAACAATATGGAGATTCTTTTAAAAACTAGGAATAAAATTACCATTTGACCCAATAATCCCACTACTGGGCATATACACTCACAAAACCATAACTGGAAAAGACACATGTACCTCAATGTTCATCACAGCAGTATTTACAATAGCTAGGACATTGAAGCAACCTAGATGTCCATGGACAGATGAATGGATTAAAAAGGTCATGGAACATATAGAAAATGGAATATTACTCAGCCATAAAATGGAATACACTTGATTCAGTTCTAATAAGATGGATGAACCTACAGAGTGAAGTAGGTCAGAAAGAGAAAGACAAATATCCTATATTAATGGATGTATAGGGAATCTAGAAGGATGGTCCTGATAAGCTCCTATCTATAGGGCAGCAATGAAGACACAGACATAGAGAACAAACTTGAGGACAGAGTGCGGCAGGGAGAGGCTGGGATGAATTGAGAGAGTAGCATGGAAACATATACATTACCATATATAAAGTAGATACCCACTGGGAATTTTCTATGTGACTCAGGGAGCTCACCCCAGTACTCTGAGTCAACCTAGTGGGGTGGGATGGGGTGGGAGGTGAGAAGAAGGTTCAAGAGGGAGGGGGACATATGTAACCCACTCCAGTATTCTTGCCTAGGGAATTCCATGGACAGGAGAGTCTGACAGGCTACAGTTCATGGAGTCACAAAGAGTCTGACACAACTGAGTGACTAACACACACACACATGCACACACACGGCAGAAACCAACACAGTATTGTGAAGTAATCATCCTACAATTAAAAATAAATAATTGTTTAAAAAAACAGAAGGGGAAAAATCTTTTGTTGTTTATCTTATTTTAGTATATAAGATCTGCAGTCTCACACTTTACAAAAATTCAAGGCAGAAACTTAAAAATGCAGCAAATTTTTATCACCATTACTAATAAATTAGAAATCAACTTTCAGTGTTTTTGTGTTCCCTACAGTTTTCAAAGTACATATAAACATCACCATTCTATTGACAAAAGACTTGAAATCTGTAACTTGGCATATATTATGGAAGGCATAGGGCCAAATACAAAAACTAATTAGGTACAATCTATTCAATGCAATTAAAGGGATCCCAGAAACATCTCTGGTATCCAGCAATGATTTTCAATGTACCTATTTAGAAATCAGAATTATCCATTTTATCCAGGAAATAAAACAACACTTTAAAAATAAATAGCTACCTATGCAATTAAAAAGCACAACAAACAGTAACAATTATGGTGCCTGATCTATTGTTTTCATGTTATTAATATTTATAGGGTTTCCAAGGTCACACAGTGGTGAAGAATCTGCCTGCCAATAGAGGAGACACAAGAAATTCAGGTTTGATAACTGGGTTGGGAAGATCCCCTGGTGAAGGAAATGGTAACCCCTTCAGAGTTCTTGCCTGGAAATTTTCATGGGCAGAAAAGCTTAATAGGCTACAGTCTATGGCGTTGCAAAGAGTTGGACACAACTGAGCAACTGAGCAAATATGCACACACACAGAGGAATAGTTTAAGGAGGTATAGGGAGAATATCAACTGCTATAAAACTGACGTTTTCTCTGCAAAATACTTTGGTGAGAGTTTTCAAATAATATCAATATGTCAATATATCATAATAAAGCATTTTTAATTCCATAGATATAATTAATGTAACTTTAAAGTAGGGAGCCAAAGAAGAGAGATATAAATTATGTATTTGAGCACTGCTACTTTCACAAGTAGCATTTTATAAACACAATTTAACAAGCTTTGGTTTGTATCAAGCAAGCTACTTACTTTCAAAAGTACAGGTACACAAAATCATATCTTATAATGATAATATATTTTGGAAATAAAAGTCTTCATCTCCAAATGAAGTTTCAAGTAAAGCCTTTTGCTATTTACACTTTCTCAAGACACTGTTTTGACATGAAGTAATCCTGGTTTTCTGGGAAAAGAAGACCAAATAAATCCCTTAATTCTAATCCAGTATGTACCATCCTTACTGCAGATGGATTTTAAATCCTTAAGCAATTGATCTACCAAAATATAAGGCAAAACACTGACTCCCAACTGCTGATTTTTATTTCATGTATCAACTGAATTTACAAATCTGTTGAAAAGCACACCAGGGCTTCTCAGAAGTTCCCTTACGACTGGGTTTACAGACATTTACCATGAAAAGGCAATGAGTTTTTCCTTGTTCCTAGCAGCAGAATTTCAGTTAACCTGAGATTTTTTCTGGATAAAGAGTCAGTCTACCTTCTGTCTCATTTCCTATTACTCAGCCTTTTATGTTCTTGTCCTGATATTTCATCACTGCACTCAAGTTTCCTACATCACATCATCTGCTGAAGTGGCAGGGAAAAAAAATAACAGTGTTATTAAGCTAGCTTTGTTTAATTTCTTATCAGAAAAATCCAATAGCCTCTATTTCATAGCATCCTTTTCATACTGCACACATTCATACCACACAGCCACAAAAACCAGTCTACTTTAGATGAGACACCATGGCAAAGTCCACTTGAAAACACATAACATATATTATCAATTCCATACTGAATGGAGTCTCTGTTAATGCATGTGTGAGCACTAAGTCACTTCAGTAGTGTCCAACTCTTTGTGACCTATGGACTGTAGCCCACCAGGCTCTTCTGTCCATGGGATTCTCCAGGCAAGAATATTAAAGTGATTTGCCACGCCATTCTCCACTCTGTTTATAGCTCCCATGTATTATGTAGAGATCAGCTGTTTCATCAGAAACTTGGTGATGTGTGAAAATATCTTTATCAAAGCACAGCTATTACTAACAAGTGCAATTATAATAATTTAACTATTTTTATTATTTGCTTCATATTTGTGATGTCTATATTTATTATTTGAAAATAATTTACACACACACACACATATATATGTAAAATCTGAAACATCACAAAAGGAGCATAGACTGAGGCTTAAATTAGCCATTAGTATTAAACAGTGGCTAACATCAAATAACAGTTCTATGGAAAAGGAACAGGAACTAACAGTTTGGGTACATCTATTCCCAATTTGTAAAACATTAAGACACCTTTCATTATAGGGTGGAGTATTATTTTAGAAGGCATTTTATGACTCATATTTGAAAAAACACACGATGCCACAGTTTATACGATAGAACATAATTTTATGCACCATTAAGGGGAAATACATGTTTACAATTACATTGATAGACTATCAAATATTATAAGGCATCCATTTTAAGATACACAAAAATAAGAATATAATGTATGCCTTTGAGTGGATAAATTATAGTATGTTCAGTACTGTACAAAACTCTTAAGGTCATTACCGTTTTATCCCTGAAAACCACAAGAGAGCATTCCATACTTATGAAGTAGAGAAACTGGCAGAGGGAGATTTACTTACTTGTTCTAACAGAACAACTAGGAAAGTCAGAATTAGGATGTTAAATTAATCCCACATTGGTTGAACCTTCCTCAGTTCCTATGCTTGCTAGGTGTGAATTCTCATCAACAAACTTAAAATTTGATTCACTTATTAAAAAGTGAGTAAACAAATACCTGGGGCCAATAGATTATGCTTCTCTATTTTATCACTTTCTTCTAAGTATTATCAACTAGTTTAGCATCAATCAGGATATTCCTGAGTTTATTAATTTCTGATTAATGAATGCAGTTGTGATGTACACAGATAGGCAAGGTATTTGCTAACATCATATTCAGTACTGCAGTATATATCATCACAAGTAAAATAAGTCATAAGTCTACATTCTGAGTACCTCATCTATTTAAATACTTCCATTTACAGGAAAAGGTAGAGTTTCAATATCATTGTGAGGAAATGAAAATAAATCCATTTGGAAATGTCTGAACAACTGCTTTAAATCATATGACTTGCAAGTGAATCAAGAAAGCTTTATTCAACAATCATATTTAATATAAACCTAGCAGAATATCTTAGGCATCATAAGAGTTTAAAAGACAAAAGAGGAAGGGGAATGCTACTGTTCCCGCCCCTCCAGATACCTTCACTCTTCCTTCTGATGAGTCCGCTCCATGTTTTTTTCCCCTCAATATAACCAGTGCTTGGGTTTGACTTCGTGTCTTTCATTTCACAATACCCCCAGCTGGTACATAACCTATCTCAGCAATCCACCACCTCTGTTTTCTGCACATCCTGGCTTTGCTGAGGCAAGTGCTTAGTGCTGATAACAAGCTGTGTTTGCGACTAAAACAAAGGGAAAAGAGGTTCACCTGAGCAGTCTGTGAAATCTCTCCTTACTGTTCCCTTGGAGCCTCAAATTGGACAGGTGGTCTCAGTAAATTATAGTCAAGCCACCTGGGTAGATGTTTTGTTAAAATGAATCTTGGTTGTTGGTCAAGGAGGTTCTATTTGCTTTCCCAGTGGTGCAATCTAAAGAAAGGGGCATTTTGAGAAAAGGCATCTAAGAGAACATAGAAGAGTCTCTAAAATTCTCCTCCTTGGTCAGCTAGATTATTTCTTGCCTTCCAGCTTCCTCCTAGCTTTCAGGATTTTCTCAGACTCCAGGTCTCTTACTTTGCTATTAACAAAGAAAAGCCCTGGGGCAGACCTTCTTTATTTGACTGATTCACTCCTGTACCACCATGCACTCATTAGATGCACAGCAGAGTCATGAAAACTATGTTGTTGGCAGTCTTAAGACTGCTTTTTTTTTTTAACTCTCAAATTATGGATACAAAGTTATACATACATACACAAAGATGTTTTCATATAAACAAAAGGTAATTACAAACATGTACAAGCTCGCCATCTAGTTGAACAATAATCTAATTTCCAAACACTATCAGTACTTTCTAGATAAACCGCAATAAATGTTACTGGTTTTATAACTATAGTACCCAAACCTCCAGAGATTACTTTGCTTTCTTTCGTCAGTTAGAAGACTTTCTCTTTGAACTAAACAAACTGGATTAAATATCCAGAATGATATTTTATACTTGAGCCATAATGAAAAATAAGTATATTTCAGTATATATAAGGTAGTTTTAATTATGAAGAGATCACGGACACTCTATAACTGTTTTTTATTGAGGTTTATATTGACTACATTATAATTGTGGCTCCATACTTTTCACCCTACAAACTCTAAACCAGTCAATGGAAACTGGAGAAACTCCAATTCCATCTCATTTATTCTACTCTAATGGGGGCACTGTTTGATTCTCCCTTCTTAGTTGCATAACTTAAAAATTGAAGGTGGTGGTTTAGTTGGTAACTTGTGTCCAATTCTTTGTGAGCCCATGGACTGTAGCCCACCAGGCTCCTCTGTCCAGGGGATTCTCCAGGCAAGAATACTGAAGTGGGTTGCCATTTCCTTCTCCAGGGCATCTTCTCTACCCAGGGATTGAACCTATGTCTCCTGCATTGCATTCAGATTAGACTTAACAATTAATGTTGATTAAAACATTTTGTCTTTAGTATCCTATTACTATCTCCTTACATTATATTGGAATCACTAAATTTGCCTTTTCTTTCTTTTTAAAAATATATCTCACCTGAACAAAGATAATAATCATGGAGAAAAATTTTGGTATAGCAACATCCAAATATCTGGCTCATTCAAAAGTTTGAAAAAATTGACTTAGAAGTTCTGAATCAATAGCATGAGAAAAAA
This sequence comes from Redunca redunca, assembly GCA_006410935.1. NCBI lineage: Eukaryota > Metazoa > Chordata > Mammalia > Artiodactyla > Bovidae > Redunca > Redunca redunca. The sequence continues at coordinate 255,897 of SJYQ01000088.1, read as the reverse complement.
ATACTATTATGTTCAGTTCAGTTGCTCAGTCATGTCCGACTCTTTGCACCCCATGAATCGCAGCATGCCAGGCCTCCCTGTCCACCACCAACTCCAGGAGTTCACTCAGACTCACGTCCATCCAGTCAGTGATGCCATCCAGCCATCTCATCCTCTGTTGTCCCCTTCTCCTCCTGCCCTCAATCCCTCCCAGCATCAAAGTCTTTTCCAATGAGTCAACTCTTCGCTTGAGGTGGCCAGAGTACTGGAGTTTCAGCTTTAGCTTTAGCTGGGTGTTCGAAAGAACACCCAGGACTGATCTCCTTTATTTTTTTTAATATAAATTTATTTATTTTAATTTGAGGTTAATAACTCAAATTACTTTGCCATACATCATGGACTGGTTGGATCTCCTTGCAGTCCATGGGACTCTCAAGAGTTTTCTCCAACACCACAGTTCAAAAGCATCAATTCTTCAGCGCTCAGCTTTCTTCGCAGTCCAACTCTCACATCCATACATGACCCCTGGAAAAACCATAGCCTTGACTAGATGGACCTTTGTTGGCAAACTGATCTCTCTGCTATTGAATATGCTGTCTAGGTTGGTCATAACTTTCCTTCCAAGGAGTAAGTGTCTTTTAATTTCATGGCTGCAATCACCATCTGCAGTGATTTTGGAGCCCCCAAAAATAAAGTCTGACACTGTTTCCACTCTTTCCCCATCTATTTGCCATGAAGTGATGGGACCAGATGCCATGATCTTCATTTTCTGAATGTTGAGCTTTAAGGCAACTTTTTCACTCTCCTCTTTCACTTTTATCAAGAGGCTTTTTAGTTCCTCTTCACTTTCTGCCATAACTTATCTATAAACATGTCTTCTATAATATAAATCATGATCATGTCATAAAGACAACTATTGCCATAATTTATATATATATATAATTTAGTACACAACATGTCAATAGTCTTCTAATGTTGGAAGTGACCAGGGAAGCAAAATTGTCTACATCATAATTATTTAAGTCTGGTACAATGATAAGTATCTTTTTAGTCAGACATGAAGTGAGAGAGAAAGGGTGCAAAGTGTAATAAGCAAACACTTCTCTAAGATGATGCTAATACTTTCTGTGGGTAATTTTGAATGGAAAGAGAGCACTATCTGAGCCTATGAAAGAAGAAAAGCTTGGAAATCAGCGAATGAAAGGAAAACATAAGGCTATTTTAAATTACTAGAAATCTTCAGTTGTGCTACATCATGGCAATGTGCACCTCCAAAATACATGATAATACATATACATATCTAGATGCATATAACATTCTGTGTGTATATATGCACATATATGCAGAATTTTACTTTAAGTTTTTGCCTAATTTATTTTGACCTATCCTGTTTTCATCATTAGCATATTGATGGAGGAAGCAGGCGAGGATAACAAGTTTAGCAGAACTTGCTTCTATTATATGAAATACTTTGTTAAAATGACATTATTCTAAAGATTCAGAACCACTGAAAAAGCACAAGAACTAAAACAGATAAAAAAAGTGGTTTTCATTACAAAGTCTTCAGTATGACTACATAAAACGAAGGAATTATCTCCTATTTACTTTGGGCAGTTGTGGGAGATATCAGCCACACAACTGCTCTCAGTCACACTCTACCTGGCAGTCTCTATTATGAATATAGAAAATGATAACATTTATTTATGGTCTATTGTTCTAGTTAATGATATGGAATTGGGGGCAGGGGTGGAGTACTGGGTGACTTTAGAAAAAATATTTGTGCAATCTATTATACTTCTGTTTTTGAATGCTGTTATGTCAGGACCTGATGCCAAGATATCTGAAAGCCATTTCACTACCTACAGTTAGCAAAATTATATACCAAAGCCTCTGAAAAGGGAAAAGGTCTTTGATGATTCAGTTGAAAAACCAAATCATCACAGGTACCACCTTCTTTTGGAATTCTTTTGAAGTAAGCAAGTGTCCTTTGGATAAGGTCACTGCTAGCTTGATCTTCTGCTATATAGAGCCAAAAGCTGCTAAACCAAGGAGATATCTTAAGGACTAGGTTAAAAAATCCATTTATGAAGGGAGGCACATTGCAGCTAGAAAGCACAGAGAAACATTTTTCTCCCAGCAAGACTTCTAATGGCATACTATTACTATTGATGGCACAGAACTAAGAAAATGGTCCTCTCCAGCAGCCCATTAGGGTGAGGTCTAAAAGAATTATGTTATAGTCTGCTTCTGGGCTTTCCTAGTGGCTCATACCATAAAGAACTTGTCTGCAATGCAGGAGACCCAGGTTCAATCCCTGAGTCAAGAAGATCCCCTGGAGAAGGGAGTGGCAACCCATTCCAGTATCCTTGCCTGGAGAATTCCATGAACAGAGGAGCCTGGTGGGCTATAGTCCATGGAGTTGCAAAAGAGTCAGGTACTACTTAGTGACTAAATAACAATAAGGACAAGGAGGTGAATGTCAGTGTTCAAAACATTAAAAAAAAAAGTATGCTAAGCCCTCTCAACCCATCAGTAGTCTCACTGTCCATGAGCTCCAAAAATAAAACAATTAAGACTACAGTGAAAATCTGTGGTTGTCAACCCTGCATCCATTATCTTTTCTAAATAGTACCCCAAATTTCTCAGCAATAGGAAACTGGTCTCATACTCATCGAAACATAACCCTTTATTGATTGAGGTGAATTAGAACATGCAATCCTCACTGACCTACAGATGGACTGGGATACGTCTCTTCTCCCAGTCAGGCCAGTTGAAGTCAATAGCATTGATCCTGGGACTTTTACAAAACAACATGGGAAGCAGATTTTTCTCCTCTCGATCAGGATTTTAAAGAAAAATCCTATACTCGTACAGCTTGTGGCCATACCATCTTTGGGTCACTAGAGTACAGAGTCAACAGTGAGGGAGAAGCACCAAGAAACAGAGGAAGAGAAATGCTAGTTCTGATCATACTGCTTGAAGCCAGATACATCCTTCAACTCACTAGCAAAATCAATACATTCACATATTTTATTAGGTTACCTAGGTCAGATTTTTACCTGTTCCTAAAATCATCACCACTACTTCAACTCTAATACCTCAAAACCATTAATCATATTAAACAATTTAACTTACTGAAGTTATATATCAAAAGACAAGTACTATCTGTCCTCAAAGATAAGTTTTCTCAAGTTACCAAAAAATCTGTATCCATCATCCTGTATTTTCAATTTCTCCTAAAGAGGCAGAACTATAAACAGTACCTTTGAAAAACATCACACAAGCATAGCCCATATTTTTATGCTTTTGATCACTACTGAAAAAGCTGCTTACAGAATTCTTATACAATTTAATAAATCCACACAAAATAGTAACATTTATTCAAACAATCATTTTTCTATAATACAGAAAAAATAGTAAAATTGCCTCTAATCCCTTAGAGTGGACATTTTTACTTTCCAGATTTTTTTTGTGTTTTTTTTTTCTAATGTTTCAGTTCAGTTGCTCAGTTGTGTCCAACTCCTTGTGACCCCATGAATTGCAGCACGCCAGGCCTCCCTGTCTATCACCAACCCCCGGAGTTTACCAAAACCCACGTCCGAAGAGCACATTAAAGTTTTCCTCACCAGAGAGGTATAATGCATTACGATGAAAATCTCAATATACAAGAAAAGGATGTGTCACCTTAACAAGAGCGTCAAACATATTTATACTCTGGTGCAAGACCACAGTATCAATTCAGTTCAGTTCAGCCCCTCAGTCATGTCTGACTCTTTGCGACCCCATGAATCGCAGCACGCCAGGCTTCCCTGTCCATCACCAACTCCCGGAGTTCACTCAGACTCACGTCCATCCAGTCAGTGATGCCATCCAGCCATCTCATCCTGTGTCGTTCCCTTCTCCTCCTGCCCCCAATCCCTCCCAGCATCAGAGTCTTTTCCAATGAGTCAACTCTTCCCATGAGGTGGCCAAAGTACTGGAGTTTCAGCTTTAGCATCATTCCTCCCAAAGAAATCCCCAATAGTAATGGTCTATTATTAAAATACTAAGATGTCAAAGGGGGCAAATGATCACTGAAGTGCACCTTCTACATAGCTACACTTCTACAATATAACTACAATATCCACAAGTAGTTTGTGCTTGGACTGTTTCTACCTTGGTGTGTTATAATGTATCTTCTATTCAAGAACTGAGAACTTGGTCTCTTCTAGCTATGCAAAATAATGACTATAAAGAGCTCCATAATTATTGCTGATATTCAGTCATTAAATAAGAGTCAGTGAAAGTAAAGCTGGACACTGCTTTTTTTCTTATAAATTTAAGGAGTCCTTTGACTTTAGTAATTACAAAATTACTTTAGTAATTTTAAGTCCTTTCAATTCAGTTCAGTTCAGTCGCTCAGTGTGTCCAACTCTTTGCGACCCCATGAATCGCGGCATGCCAGGCCTCCCTGTCCATCACCAACTTCCAGAGTTCACTCATACTCACGTTCATCAAGTCAGTGATGCCATCCAGCCATCTCATCCTGGGTCGTCCCCTTCTCCTCCTGCCCCAGTCCCTCCCAGCATCAGAGTCTTTTCCAATGAGTTAACTCTTCACAGGAGGTGGCCAAAGTACTGGAGTTTCAGCTTCAGCATCATTCCTTCCAAAGAAATCCCAGGGTTGATCTCCTTCAGAATGGACTGGTTGGATCTCCTTGCAGTCCAAG
>SJYQ01000088.1:208477-237284 GCA_006410935.1 Redunca redunca | reverse complement strand
ATATTAACATAAAATAAAGTTCAGAGCTCAGTTATACATTACCACCTAAGTTGATTAAAAGGAATTATAAATGAACAGCAAGAATTCTAAAATCTAAACACATCTGTGGAAATTTCACTAAAGAATGAACTACTTCATATAGCCCAGAAAGCCAAAAACAAAAAAATAAATACAATCAAAATCTGATCTGTAAAATCATGACTACATGGAATTTACTAAAGCCACATATTGTAGAACTGAGTGCCATTCTTTTAAGTTTGAAAGAGGTAAATACGTAACAAACAAAAAGACATATTCTCTATACTGAAACCATTAAATGTGAACCCAAGAAGGTGTATGGACTGAAATCATAAATGGCTTTAAAATGTCTAAATGTATGGATGACTTGCCTTTAATGGAGTTGGTCACGAAAACTCTAAAGTTAAGATAAGGAAAGAACCCTCTGTTATAGACAGCAACATTTTGAAGATGTTAAAAATCATATATTCCTTTCTGCCCAGCATCATGACCTTTATTGAAATAGATTGTTTTGCTGAATAAGATAATCAACTTCTTTTCTCAGTCTTTGCCCCCAGGTACCTACTCCTCATTTAGCAGAATAACTCCCATCTTTCTGTTGTGGGCACACACTCTTCTATCATGAACTCTGATGGCAGCTTTTTGTCTTTTCCCTAACATCTGTCTTTGGCCTGTGATACAGTCTCAGACCTTTTGCTTAAAGAAAAAATGTAGAGACACAAATGTCTACTTCTTAAATCCTTATTTAGTTTTCTACTTCTACTTTTAAGAGAATAAATAGATTCAACAGAGTGTCCCCTGAGGCCAACAGACATCGCTTTTATTTTAGATACGTAAGTACCTGAATGCCCATCCTGATCTGTCTAGACTTAGTTCAAACACAAGGCCCTGCAGGAACCAGGCAGGTTGTTTAAATGAGTCAAGTGGACAGGGCAGAAGCAAAGAGAAGTAGTGAAAACTCAAGTACACTAAAGCCCGCATGCTCCTCAACAAGGATCTCATTAAAATCTGTAAAGAGCACCTAGAGACAGTCCTGCAGACTGGGTAGAACATTCTGTGATGCCTGGAAAAAAGAGAAGAACCAAAAACCTGGTATTTCCTTTCAGATAACACAGTGATAGGATAGCAGATCCTTTATCAATATGAACTTGTATATGCACATCCTGATAAATTAGAAGCAAATACCTTTCAGCTGGTACAGATGCTCTTGAAAAAAATAGTTATTACTGAAAGGTACTTTTTGTTGTTAGTGAAGAATGTATTTTGTTAGGTATAACACAGCACAGGTACCATTCGAAGTTGATAAAGGTAAAACTCATACCTTCCGATAAACTTGTAGTGTCACAGAGAAGACAGTTATCTGATAATGCAAGGGAGTGAAGTTTAGGCGTAAGTACAGCAGGCAATACTGACAGAAAGGAATAAACACTTAGTTCCAGCAGTGTGGAGAGTATGTAGTTTGTGGGACAATAAAGACATAGATTTACCCTATCTTCTGAAGGCTAAGGACCAGTGTGAAATAGAATACAGTCACACATGTGACCCTAAACCATATAATGACCCTTATTTAAACCTCCTTTGGGTGGCAGTAATGATCTTGCAGTCTATCAATGAATCAACTCAACATGGTGTACACCTTAAAATTATATAACGTTTTATGCAAATTACATCTTAATAAAGCTGGAGGAAAAAAAAAGTCTGAAGGTTAAAATTGTCCTAATTTTAATTCTAGACCAATGTCTTCCAGGAAAGGCCCCAAAAAAGAAACTGACTTATTCAAAGTCACAAAACAAGTGAGGGGCAAAGCCAGGAACCAATTTCTAAGTGTTCATCTTGTATTCTTCCCTAAATATCACTGTACCTATAACAAAATAGAGAAGACAGATATGAACCCTAAACACATTAGTTTTTAAATCATTCATTCTGATAAATACAGTCATTCATTCAACACATTTGCTGAGGAGTTGTAGGCTAGACCCTGGGTATAAGTTGCTAAACACAACATAAACAGTCCTGCCCTCATGGAAAGGCAGTACCCTGGGGAATTAGATGTCTACGACTTGGGGCCAATGTAGTTGAAAGCTTGTAACATATTCTTCCCTTCTCATCTTCCACTAATGGGATACAATTTAAAACTCTTCAATTTCATAGTAGAGATAGCAGTCTCTCCTGTGGTTTATATAATAATGCCAACATTTATCATTTTTATATTTGCTCATTAAACTGCTAGAGACTCTTCATGTTGAAAGGTAGGAGAAAACCACTCCTGCCAGAACTCTGTCATCAAATATTTCTGACTTCCACACTTTAACTTTTTCTTGCCAAACCTTTCCAAATTATAGAAACTTTCCTCTAATATCGCTACATATGCACTTTAAAATTTCTTAATTATTATGTTGCATGTAGATTCTCTTTTTACTAAAAAGATGAAGGTTATTTTAGGATCTTTTATTGTAGTCAAGATTGCTGAAGACAATAGATTATATGGAAAAAGTTACAGTTTTCACAATTTTTAAAACCACTAAAATATATTACATCAGTTTATCTTAAAATGGCATTCTTTATGCCTAGGAACAGATATGTTTGTAGGAGGAAATACATTTAAAATATATATTAGGTAAATAACAAAGAACCATTTAAGACTTGCACCACAAATTCCATTTGGGGGAACAGACGTTAGTTAACAGCAAAGGTATTCTTTAAAACCTCTAAATGCTTTTATTATATGCAGCTGTGAATTGGTAAAATTGAAATTGTGAGTGTGGCAGCCATTCTCCTCTCAAATGCCTCATGGTGGAGGGTGGGGAATGGGTCATAAACAAACATTTTACTACAGCTTTTATAAAACTACACTTCCATTTTCTAACACCACTTCTCTTTTTTTTCTTTGTCTTTTAACATTAAGAAACAGATGGAAGTAATTCAAAGACATAAAGTTTGTCACAAAGTCTTTTCCATACAAGCATATTTTTCAGCAAAAACAGGACCTTTGTATAATTCTGCAAAAACAGCTGGGTGGCCAGGCATACGGGAGGCAAAAGTGGCAACTCTGCCACTCATATGGAGGCAAAGGCATGACTCTAGCTTTCTCCATACACAGCACGCAGATCTTAGTGCTGCCTTGCCTCTGCCAGTTGTAGAAAGACAACATACTGCACAATTTCCTTCAAATATGATACTTAGGAAAGAGAGGTTTGGACTAATGACAGTGGTCATACTTAAATATTTATGTTCCTTTCCAAATTAAATAAATTCAACAAAGGAAACTAAAATCTGGCCCTGAGTGCATCAACATGTGTCCTTACTCTGTTAAAAACAACTTCAGCAAACAAAACAATAAGTGAGTTATGCCAGAAATTGTACTAAGCATTTACATGCACCATCTACCTCATTCCAGCCCAACCCCACACCCAAAAGTACTTTTCAGCATTAAGCTCAGTCACTCAGTCATGTCCAATCCTCTGCAACCCGATGGACGGCAGCATGCTAGGCCTCCTTGTCCATCACAAACTCCCGGAGTTTACTCAAACTCATATCCATTGAGTTGGTGATGCTTTCTAACCATCTCATCCTTTGTTGTTCCCTTCGCCTCCTGCCTTCAATCTTTCCCAGCATCAGGGTCTTTCAATTCTTCATATCAGATGGCCAAAGTATTGGAGTTTCAGCTTCAGCATCACTCCTTCCAATGAATATTCAGGACAGATTTCCTTTAGGATGGACTGGTTTGATCTCCTTGCTGTCCAACTGACTCTCAAGAGTCTTCTCCAACACCACAGTTCAAAAGCATCAGTTCTTCAGCACTCAGCTTTCTTTATAGTCCAACTCTCATATCCATACATGACTACTGGAAAAACCATAGCTTTGACTAGACAGACCTTTGTTGGTAAAATAATGTCTCTGCTTTTTAATAAGCAAGTGTCTTTTAATTTCATGTCTGCAGACATCATCTGCAGTGATTTTGGAGTCCCCCAAAATAAAGTCTGTCACTGTTTCCACTGTTTCCCCATTTATTTGTCATGAAGTAATGGTGATTGCAGCCATGAAATTAAAAGACGCTTACTCCTTGGAAGAAAAGTTATGACCAACCTAGATAGCATATTCAAAAGCAGAGACATTACTTTGCCAACTAAGGTCCATCTAGTCAAGGCTATGACTAGCTTTGTGAGAGTTGGACTGTGAAAATGGCTGAGCGCCGAAGAATTTGGCCACCTCATGCGAAGAGTTGACTCATTGGAAAAGACTCTGATGCTGGAAGGGATTGGGGGCAGGAGGAGAAGGGGACGGGAGAGGATGAGATGGCTGGATGGCATCACTGACTTGATGGAAATGAGTCTGAGTGAACTCTGGGAGTTGGTGATGGACAGGGAGGCCTGGCGTGCTGAGATTCATGGGGTCACAAAGAGTCAGACACGACTGAGCGACTGAACTGAACTGAATGGGACCAGATGCCATGATCATAATATTCTGAATGTTGAGTTCTAAACCAACTTTTTCACTCTCCTCTTTCACTTTCATCAAGAGGGTCTTTACTTCTTCGCTTTCTACCATAAGGATGGTGTCATTTGCATATCTGAGGTTATTGATATTTCTCCTGCAATCTTGATTCCAGTCTGTGCTTCATCCATTCAAGCATTTCTCATGATGTACTGGTATATAAGTTAAATAAGCAGGGTGACAATGTACAGCCTTTACATACTCCTTTCCGTATTTGGAACCAGTCTGCTGTTCCATGTCCAGTTCTAACTTTTGCTTGGTCAGGTGGCCTGATATTCTCAGCTCCTGAATAATTTTTCAGCATTTGTTGTGGTCCACACAATCAAAGGCTTTGGTGTCATCAATAAAGCAGAAGTATACATTTTTCTGGAACTCTCTTGCTTTTTAATGATCCAAAGGATGTTGGCAATTTGAACTCTGGCTCCTCTACCCTTTCTAAAATCAGGTTGAACACCTGGAAGTTCACAGTTCACGTACTGCTGAAGCCTGGCTTGGAGAATTCTGAGTATTACTTTACTAGCGTGTGAGATGAGTGCAATTGTGCGGTAGTTTGAGCATTCTTTGGCATTACCTTTCTTTGGAATTGGAATGAAAACTGACCTTTCCAATCCTGTGGCCACGGCTGAGTTTTCCAAATTTGTTGGCATATTGAGTGCAGCACTTTCACAGCATCATCTTTCAGTTTGAAATAGCTCAACTGCAGTTTCATCACTTCCACTAGCTTTGTTCATAGTGATGCTTCTTAAGGCCCACTTGACTTCGCATTCCAGGATATATGGCTCTAGGTAAGTGATCAATCCATCGTGATCATCTGGGTCATGAAGATCTTTTTTGTACAGTTCTTCTGTGTAGTATTGCCACCTCTTCTTAATATCGTGTGCTTCTGTTAGGTCCATACCATTTCCATCCTTTATTGAGCCCATCTTTTCATGAAAATTTCCCTTGGTATCTCTAATTTTCTTGAAGAGATTTCTAGTCTCCCATTCTGTTCTTTTCCTTTATTTCTTTGCACTTACCATTGAGGAATGCTTTCTTATCTCTCCTTGCTATTCTTTGGAACTCTGCATTCAAATGGGTATATCTTTCCTTTTCTCCTTTGCCTTTCACTTCTCTTCTATTCACAGCTATTTGTAAGGCCACATCAGCAACCATTGTGCCTTTTTGTGTTTCTTTTCCTAGGTGCTGGTCTTGATCCCTGCCTCCTGTACAATGTCAGGAACCTCCAACCATAGTTCTTCAGGCACTCAGTCTATCAGGTCTAATCCCTTGACTCTATTTGTCACTCTACTATATAATCATAGGGGATTTGATTTAGGTCATACCTGAATGCTCTAGTTGTTTTCCTACTTTCTTCAATTTAAGTATGAATTTGGCAATAAGGAGTTCATGGTCTATGCCACAGTCAGCTCGCCGGCTTGCTTTTGCTAACTGTATAGAGTTTCTCCATCTTTGGATGCAGAGAATATAATCAGTCAGATTTCGGTATTGAGCATCTTGTGATGTCCATGTGTAGAGTCTTTACTTGTGTTGTTGGAAGAGGATGTTTGCTATAACCACTGCATTCTCTTGGCAAAACTCTATCATCCTTTGCCCTGCTTCATTCTGTACTCCAAGGGCAGATTTGCCTGTTACTCCAGGTGTTTCTTGACTTCCTACTTTTGCATTCCAGTCCCCTATAATGTAAAGAACATCTTTTTTGTGTGTTTGTTCTAGAAGGTCTTGTAGGACTTCATAGAACCATTCAACTTTAGCTTCTTCAGCATGACTAGTCGGGGCATAGACTTGGAGTACTGTGATACTGAACGGTTTGCCTTGGAAATGAATAGAGATCATTCTGTTGTTTTTGAGATTGCAACCAAGTACTGCATTTCAGACTCTTTTGTTTAGTATGATGGCTACTCCATTTATTCTAAGGGATTTCTGCCCACAGTAGTAGATATAATGGTCATCTGAGTTAAATTCACCCATTCTAGTCTATTTTAGTTCACTGATTCCTAAAACGTTGATGTTCACTCTTGCCACCTCCTGTTTGACCACTTCCACTTTGTTTTCATTCATGGACCTAACATTCTAGGTTCCTATGCAATACTGTTCTTTACAGCATTGGACTTTAATTCTACAGCAGTCACATCCACAACTGGGTGTTGTTTTTCCTTTGGTTCCATCTCTTCATTCTTTCTGGAGTTTTTTCTCCACTTATCTACAGTAGCATATTGGGCACCTACCAACCTGGGTAGTTCATCTTTCAGTGTCCTATCTTTTTGCCTTTTCATACTATTCATGGGGTTCTCAAGTCAAGAATACTGAAGTAGTTTGCCATTCCCCTCTCCATTCTAGCCCCACGTCCTGCCAAAAGTAGTTTTCCTCATTATCTCCTGTATATTGCTGAGGATATTGAGACTTGAGACAGTAACTTACTCAAACAGCTAGCATGTATGGGAAGAAAGCAAACCTAGACAGTAGACAATAGAATTCAACATATATTATTGGATTGACCAGAAAATTTGGTTGGGTTTTTCCATAAGATGTTATGGAACTTCTTTGTCCACCCAAAAGATCACTCCAGAATACCACATAATAGTTTAGAGCAAAGTTTATCTATTTTCAACTTACTGTNCTTACTGTCCATGAAGAATATACTTTATACATATACAACAGTCTGAATGCTCTTCGATGGGCATTTGATTACACAAAATTTCCCTAATTTACTTTAAATAAAGATTCCTATCTTAATAATATCAAAATAAATTCAATATGACTGACAGTTAAAGTTATTCAAAGCCTACTTTTCATTCTAAGTATTAATTAGGATTATAACCATATCCATGTTGGTTTTAGATACCATCTCATCTTAAAAATCTGCAGAGGCCAGACTTAAAAGTCTGTGTAGTATTCTCACTAGCTGTGTATCCCAAGCTGTTTGCGGAAATGTTAGAACAGGTTTTTTGGTTTTTATTTCATGAAAATCATGACTGCATTGTTTTCTAATTTTAAAAGGCTGTTCAAAAGTAAAATCTATCCAAAGCCCTCATTACACAGAATGCAGGGCTTATACAGATATTTGATTTATACACATGAATGCAACATTAATCTTACCAATGAATTACTTTAATTTCATTTGAAAAATCTAAGTTATTACCCTACCTCTCCCTTTTTTTTAGATTCACTCTCCTTGCTTATTTTTAAATCATGACTTCTGAACATACTGCTTCTAGGCATAGTTCTTTTCATTAACATTTTAAGTTTGTCACAGAAATCAAAAAAATGAACACAAAAATTTTAAACTTAGTCATAAAACCATATCATTTTTGAAACTCTAGAAGCTCTATTTTAGCATAAGCACTAATTTATATGAGAAAGTTAGATGTTTTAGTGTCCTATGAGACACCGTTACTTAGAGAAATCAGATGTTCCAAATAATTCCCACATATTCAAATTACCTGGAATTGACTGAATTCGTTCTTATATTTGAGGATCTCACAAATATCAAGCACTTAAAAAACAATGTATTTTCACCTCTAATGGTAAATTTAATATGCACTGAAAAGTCCTTTGTTAAATGGACACATCACTTTCTTCCCTATGGCTTTGCATTAAACGTCACACAAATGAACAGCAAGAATTCAGAATTAGATGGAACTATATCACCCTTTCATTCTCTACTGAGAATGAACATCTATGAAAAGGAAACCGTTCTACCATTTAGCTCAAACAGAAGCAAGAGAAGTTCATGACATCTGAAAATCTACCTCTTCCAATGATAAGTGACATTTTCCTCTGCCCCAGTTCTGAGAAAGGTCACTTGCACATTAATTCTGGGCTGGCCTTGATTGCTGCTTCTGAATAATCTGAAGCTCAAAAGCAGTGAATACTCTCCCATAAATTAGTTAGCTGTGGGATGCAGTGCAGCTGCCTTCAGCAAAGAGTTCAGAGAAGAGTAGGTTTCTCCGTTTCCTTATCCATTTCCGATTTTAGTAATTTACTTTCTTTTCTTAAATGCCGCAAAATCAATCTTAGAAAGACCTACTTCACTCTGTGTATATGGAAGTAATATGGACATAAGATAGATTGTATTTCACAAACTTTTCCCATTTATTTAAATATCTGAAATACTAACAAAACCTAAACAATACTTACTCTGAGAAACCAAAAGCTCTAGGATAATTATATTTCTTAATGCCATAGTATGATCTCATCTGAGATATCTGTAAAACTGGGTAACATTCAATTCTGTCAAATCTTTGTCTAAGATCAAGGACTTGGACAATCAATATAATACAACAGTAAAGAGCAAAGATTTACAACATATATGAATTTCAGTTTCATTTTACATTCTTGTCTCCTAAAGGCATTTGAGTTTATATAGTCCTGACTTGGATACTAAACACCTGGATTTGAATTAGTGTTCTATTACTTCTTAGCTGTATTTCCTGAGCACTAATTTTATAGGAAAAGAACACTGATACCCATCTTTATCACTTTCCAAGAAAAGGGTTCATATTCCTCATATATAAGAGATGCTCAATAACCACTACTGCTTTTCTGTTGTTTCCTTTAACTACCAGGTTTTGACAGTCTATTACAAGATGGAGTTTTCTAGAAATGCATATGCCATACAAATATTATCATCTCCCATACACATGATATGAAAAGAATCTGGAACCTACCAGCATCAAGTCTTCCAAAATTAAGTTTCAACATAACTGTAGCCAATGAAGGAAGTGATCAGAAAAGTCATTCAAGTAATATCAGATATTCATGGCATAGCAAGAGCTCGATTCCATATTTAAGGAAATGCTTGCTTTCTTACTGTATTAGCTGCTATAAATGGCAGGTGTTTAGGACATTCTGATTTTCTTGGCCATTCTTACATTTCATCTGCCTATTGGCAGCAATAATAAAAACACGCTTTGGATAACATTAATTTCCTGACAACCTCTCCAACTGCCTTTGCATTTCAAACTTCTTTCCTCTGATGCAGTGTTATCTCACAAGCAAATCTAAACTACTATGACTGCCACTCTCCTATGATGCTTAGGACCTTCACAACTAGACAGAGATATGCTTCCAGGAATGTTTAATCTCAGATAAAAATTTTTTTTCTTATTAAGAATATTAACTGAAAAGTGATACAAATAATGTGATTCCCATGTGAGAAATATTGGTGCTAGTCACAAGTAAAATTTTCTCAAATTCTTACCCTTTATGGAATTTAATCAGTCGTGCAACAGCATCCTGTTAGAATTTTAACCCTAAAGGTTTTCTTTTATAAAGACATGGAAGTAAACCTGCACTTAGGAAGAGGCCCTGCACCCAGGAGCCTATAATTTTAAATTTAGTCTTATAGGGCATACCTAACATTTCTGGGCCTCTAACATTTATTCTTTACATATTCTGACCCTTAAATATGATGGATTTTGCAAGCTGCACATGTCTAAATTATTTGTACTATGATAATTCTAAGTAAATTGGGATCTGAAGACAAACTGGCTTACATATTTTTTTTTGATGTGGGCCATTTTTAATCTGTATTGAATTTGTTACAAAGCTTCTGCTTTATGTTTTGGTTATATATAGCCACAAGGCATTTGGGACCTTACCTCCTCCACCAGGGATTGAACCCACACCCTCTGCATTAGAAGAGAAAGTCTTAATCCCTGGACCACCAAAGAAGTCCTCACATAAATAAATTTTAAACCATTATTGTTTCTTATAGACAGCAACCAATCTCTCTGACATGATCTTTTGAAAAGAAAACTCAGTTGAGGGAACCGGGTTTTCTCGGCAACAATTTGCTATGTAATTTTAGGCATGCCACTTAATTTCTCCTGGTCTCAGTTTCTCCATTTGTAAAACAAGGGAGCAGAACTAAAGGATTTGGAAAGGTTCGTGCCAGCTCTCAGATCGATGATCTCATTTAAATCTTTTACTCAGATGAATTAAATGGCAAGTTAATAAATCATCTATTAGATTGAATGTAATGGTCTGAGTAAGGTTTTGCTGCAGAATGGCAAGGACTTGCATTTTGGTTTAATTTTTTAAATACTGGCTCTTGCCAAATTTAGAGCAAGTTGAATTTGACAGCTTGTTCTGCAAATGACATTATTACTTGAATAGAGCATTAGGCCATATTTGGAAAGTACTTCAACTAGCAAAGCAAAATAGAATTTATTATAGCTTTATTTAATGCCATGCTTCAGAAAAATCACAAATCAGTTTCATTAAATTTAAACAAAGATACATTTAAAACTTGGCAAAGGTGACTATGCTAATGAAGAATGATTACTTCTCTACCTATCAGGTACCACCAGAGTGTACATTACCACGATAAGATTTAATCTATTCAAACTCGAAACAAATGGGCTCTGTACAGAGTTCAAGTGCACGATAGTTAAATTTCTCAAAATCAGATCTATTGTTCTCAAACTCTCTTTTAGAAATCCTTTTTAAAAAGAGCACACACAGAAGAGAACAGGGAGGAGAATGTAAAATGCACTAACAAAGCTTATGTGCTATTAAAAAGGGAGAAAAAGAATATGTGAATTTTTATTCCACCTTGATCTTCTAATTAAAATAAGTCCTACAACAGACACTGCACCTGCCAGCCAACCAGCCAAAAGTTTATAATGAACAGAGAGACTTACTGCAGAGTCTCTTATCCGTGTAGCTCCCTCGGGCCCAAAATATTGATCTCTTTCATTGAATAAATACTAAAGTAACAACAAGAATCCATTATGTCTGACCTAACAAGAATTTTTAATTGAACAAGTTACCATCTGAATGACCAAGAAACAGTGGATATATTATCACCTGCCTTTCACTTCTTAAAGCCCTAAGTATAAAGGGCAAATAATGAATGAGTTGACAAAATTATTCATTTTCCCAAGAGTGCTCTCCAAATAAATGTCCTTTGTTTTAAAGAATTAAGATAGTTTTTGCTATCTGAGAAACTCAGTCACACTTTCTATAGTATCATAGCAGTGTTTCTCAAGAAATTATCTTGCCAATTAATAAATGATTTACTACAGGTCTAACATTTAATTTTACATAATGTTTTTTTCCCAAATATGTGTCATATTTTAATACATTACACACAACTAGAATAAAAAGAAAAGGAAGGCCATTTCTTTTTCTTTAGAGGAGGCTGTTAGTACTAAGTACTAAAAAGGTATGCTAGCAACTTGATGTTAAATATTTCACAGGGCATTTCCACAGGAAATTATGATATACAAATATCTTCCTTAAACCATAGAATTTACCTCCCTCAAAATAGCTCAGTCCAATAAATTCTTATATACTTTATAGACCCTAGACTAAAACATACCTGATAGTAGGAAGATATAAATTTGGTTAATCAGCAAGTAAAAACAGATAGCTAATCCTGGGATGAAGTTCTTTACCCTGCATCTATAAAGAGGGAAAAATTGAATTCAGGAGAGAATACCTGCAATGATTTCAAATTGGAATATTAGGCCTGTGACTTTTACACTAAGAAGTTGACACTGTCCACTAAAAATATGAATAACTTTCAAAAGAACTGAAGCAATATTAACTTCTCCATAAGCTACTTATATTTTTTCCATTTGGATCAGTTAATACATTGGATTCATAACAAAAGCAAACTAAATTTTATAGAATAAAAAGTGAAGCCTATGTTTTAGGAAATCAATCATTTACATGGGCTCATTAAAAAATGGCATGTTGGCCACTAATAATTATACATACTCATAATTTTAAAAATCAGTTATCAATATTTTCTTGCCAAGATTTTGGACCAAGAGCATGCTCATATACTTCCACAAAACTTACTTAATATTTTGTATTTTGAAAAGTATTTTAATCAATACCTCCCCGAAAATACCAGTACACTATTTATCATATAATTACAATACTTGAAACAAAGTAGCAAAATAAAAAGTGAAGACAACTAAAATATTCTACACCCTATCCAAATTTGAGGTGGACAGTGCTTTACTGAAATAGATCTAGAGACTTAGTCCATGTACAGCCTGCCTTTAATTGAGTAGCTCTCAGTTTCTGTGAGCCAGTACATAAGAGAGGGACAGAGAAAAGAAAACATCTTTTCCTCCTTTTTTTTTTTTTTAATTCCTCCATGGTATTAGTAGACGGACAGTATTTTTTTTTTTACTAAGCTGACATCAACTCACTTTAAATATTCTTTCTAGTCTGTACTGGAATGCTAAAGGGTAAAGAACGATAAGAAAACTGATCCTCCACGTGCAAATGAATAAAATCTGGGCTGCCTCATCTTCTCAGGCCTACTATACAGCAGAAATGAGGAAGAAGTCTACAGGTTGGCCAGGCTCTGAGATCAATGATGATCAGTGGTGATATAAGAACTCACTATATAACTCATATTTTAACCATATAACTCTTTCTGAGGGAAAGGGATAGAGATTTTAATTCATGCTAAGTTGTAGCTGGGACTCTCTCTGAAAAAAAAGAAATCCTGATTGATGCCTCTTAAATATCACATGCCAATAATTTATTATATAGGGTGTTTGCTTTTAGAAAAGGTTAATAAAAATCTATTCCAACAGAGCTGAAAGCTTAATTTTCAAACAAGAACCAATTGCTTTAATTTATGTAACTTGTTTGAGTTTGTTTCAACCTTTTAAATGTACTTAAAAACATGGCATTCAACACATTAAAATTGCTACTGAGCTCAGAATTATAATACTTAGACAAAATACAATACGTCAAAATGAAGAATATTTATAAAAATAGTATTCAAAACTAAACTGAATTCATTTATTAGCAATAGTCCAGGACATTTTCATCACTGAACATACAATTCTGAACACTAAACTCTCCATTGCTCTATAGCAGTAATGTTTCTATGATTTTATTATTAAAAACAAAGGCACTGACACTAGCCTATGGCTTACTTTAATTAGCGGACTACTATATGAAAGTGAAAGTGTCAATCATATCTGACTCTTTGTGACTCCATGGACTGCAGCACACCAGACTCTTCTGTCCAAGGAAATCTCTGGGCAAGAATGCTAGAGTGGGTAGCCATTCCCTTCTCAAGGGAATCTTCCCAACTCAGGGATTGAACCTAGGTCTCCCACATTGCAAGCAGATTCTCTATCATCTGAGCCAACCAGGGAAGCCCCAATTCAGATCAAAAGAATTTTTGTCAAGCATAAAGTATTTTTGGAATGATTAGATTATTCTTATATATAAAACTATTTCATTCTATAAGAATGAGTGACTATAGTAGAAAAACTACTTCCTGAGAATCTTTATCCCTATATTTTTAGAACAGTCTGTAAATTGTATGTAAGAAAAATCACAGTATAAGATCCACTGTAGAACATTCCCTGCCCACAAATGTGTGTCCTAGTTCACACGAGTCTGTATGTTTGGATACTCAGTCGTGTCCGCCTCTTTTTGACCCTATAGGCTCTAACCCGTTAGGTTCCTCCACCCATGGGATTTTCCAGGCATGAATGCTTGTTCAAATATGTCCATAAACATCCAGTAAAGATTTAGTGAATCAAAGTAATATATAACAAATCTCCTTTCCTACAAGAGTATGTTAAAATTGAATGGCATCTTCTTAAGAGTCTAGAATCCCTACTCTCTTAAAGTCTCCCCAAATAAGAGTCAGCTCTTTATTCTGCCTTATGAATATGTATGAGAACAATTTAATCTTTCTAAAGTAACCCTAAATGCACTTTTTAAAGGCAATATTGTAGTGAAGCACAGGAAAAGCCTAGAAAACAGAGCTCTTTCTAAAGTAGTCCTGAGTCAGAAAAAAACATGAAGTGGAGAATCAAGTCAAGCCCTTTAGGATATAGTTGTGCCAGGCAGCTAGCAGAGGCATGAAGGAAGAAGACCAGACAAACTTTCTGAAAATGGATTCATTACAAAAATAAAAGCCTAACCTGAAATGGTACAAATTACTTTTGGATTTGTTACCAAATTGTAACTGCCCAAAGAAGAATTCTAGAAACACATAAAGACTAAAAGAGGTAAAATTAAAAAGGTAATATGATAAAATTCCTTATTAATTTTATACCATTGTAGATAATATCCCAAATATCTATGTGCATCAGTGTGCTTTTACAAGAACTAAGGAAAAGATAAATTCCAAAATGCAAATTAAAAAGATCATTATTTTAAATTAATCTCTTTCAACTTTGAAATTGCACTGAAGGTCAAAAATCTTGGGTTTTAGTTAATTTTTCACATTATCTTACTACGTGTGCCAGTACCTCCCACTTACTGGACCTGACTGACCCCCACAGTATGCTATATTGCTTTGATTCAAAAGCCAGTTTGAGTTAAACTTCTCATCATGTTTAAGGCTAGTAAATTTCAAAACCTGTCCATTTTAGGCAATTATCTCACTTTTCCCTCCCCGAGTAAAAACTTCTGATTTATACTTTTTATCTGATATTACTTACAGCTCTTAGAGAGATTAGAACTTGTTTACAGCATAAGGTATACCCACTACATTCCTCTGTCACTGTTCAAAGTCACCTTATTAACTACTCTCCTCCTTTTATTCAGCCCAGGAAGATAGGAAATAATTGCTGCTGTCATGAGTTAGATCAAAACCTAAAAGATACAGCCTAGAAATTCACATATGCTGCAACCCTGGCCATGAGCCAGGGAAAAGTCAATCAATCAAAATTACCTTGGACATAATCTTTTTAATTGTGAACATGTATATCATCAGCAGATGATGAATCTTCACCTAGTAAAACCAAGTATCAATAGCAATGTAGGGAATGGTTTTTTTAGCAAGTTGTTCTTTGGTAGATTCTATTTTTTCAAAAATATAAAAATATTAATCAGGTTGATACAGTTAATAAGAATTAGCTCAAACCAACTCTATGGACATGAGTTTGAGTGATCTCCGGGAGTTGGTGATGGACAGGGAGGCCTGGCGTGCTGCAATTCATGGGGTCACAAAGAGCTGGGCACAAGTGAGCAACTGAACTGAACTGATTCTGTATATAAAGATCACTCAAATGAGTATATTTTGAAGAGTTTATCAGTTTTTCTTCCTTCCTTACCTAGGCAAGGATGGATGGTTGTGGAATTCCATTAATACTTCCCTACCTCTTACTAGTACGATGGACAATACAACTTCATAGATGACTAGGTGTAGCTAGGACACATAAATGCCCTTTATTGACACACATAGTCACTGGGACCTATGACTTTTGCCTTCCTAGTTTGCATTGGCACCTACACAAAAGGCTTCATTTATTTAAAGGAACATTTTTCCCCAGATATAATGTATACTTTCAACACAAATTATTTTTTCCTCTCCCATTCTGGGAAACAAAAAAGATATAAACAGCAAAATTCCAGTACTGTCCATATTAGTCATAGGCCAATTATACCACTCCAATAATTCTATATTTAATTAAGAAAAAGTATGTTAGAGCAGGTTTCCAATGTCTTCCAACCATATTATTTATCATTATGGATTTATAATTTGACATAAAGAAAGCAAAGTGAAGTGAAGTGAAGTCGCTCAGTCGTGTCTGACTCTTTGCGACCCGTGGACTGTAGCCCACCAAGCTCCTCCGTCCATGGGATTCTCCAGGCAAGAATACTGGAGTGGGTTGCCATTTCCTTCTCCAAGGGATCTTCCCGACCCAGGGATCGAACGCAGGTCTCCCACATTGCAGGCAGACGCTCTAACCTTTGCACCACCAAGGAAGCCCAAACCTTTGTATAATACACACTGGTTCTGCTTTTGTTGAATACACACATCAGTGATTTTTAGAAAGGAAGAAAGGAGGGAGAATCTAAATTTTGATGTGATTTACAAAGACAGACCATTCTTCATACTCTTAATATATGTCTCAAACATATTTTATAATGTCTTACCAACTTTATAATCACTCTGAGCAAAATCTGAATCCAGATAACATGGTTCTCAGCTATGTTGCTCATCTGGAGTTCTGTATAGAAAAGGTATTTAAAGAAAAGGTTAATTAGCACAGCTGTGTCTACCTGGAACATTTTCTAGGCTAGCACAACTGCAATTCACTTCCCCTAGAAATCAGTTGACTGGAATTCTTGGCTTTCTTCCAGGCAGTTTCTTAAAAAGGTTACCAGCTTAACTGAATTAAATCAGTGTCTGCAACCATCAACAATTATCTTTAGAGCAATACTTGTTATTAGACTGAATAAAATCAAAGTTGGAAACCAACCACAATTACTTATGGAACAATTATTTCCAATATTGGCTGGTTTGATTGCATCTGTTACTGCTATGGAAACTTCCTGAAATCTACTTGCTTCTTCTGTCATGCAGACACCACATGGATAATAAAAGATACCAACAAGTCTATAACTTCCATTTATTTCAAGGAAAGTCAAAATTATCTTGAAGCAAATGAGTAAAAGTCCACCCTAAATGGACAAATACAGTCTATCTTATCCACAATCACAATGCTCTCTCTGTTACATTTGCTGTTGGCCAGTGACCTGGGTCAATCCCTGGGTCAGGAAGATCCGCTCTAGGAGGGCATGGCAACCCACTCTGGTATTCTTGCCAGGAGAATACCTATGGACAGAGGTAGGCTGCAGTCCATGGGGTCGCGAAAAGTCGGACACGGCTGAGCGACTTCACTTTAGCTTTTCACTTTCATGCATTGGAGAAGGAAATGGCAACCCACTCCAGTGTTCTTGCCTGGAAAATCCCAGGGATCGTGGAGCCTGATGGGCTGCTGTCTATGGGGTGGCACAGAGTTGGACACGACTGAAGCAACTTAGCAGCAGCACTATTTCAGTACTTGCAGGCCCTGGAAACTTTTTTGATTCATTTGAGAAACCAGTACCCACAGTACCCATGTAATGTAGTCATAATCACGTTGCACTGAATGCCTCATTAGATGACTAGTAGCACATCACACGTCATTTAAGGCTTTTTCTGGCACTTCAGAATAGACAGATATTCCATCCAAATACACAAGTTTCAGAAGTATTTTTTCTTCCTGCAAAATGAAGAGCTAGAACTATACATAAAAATTCAAAGAAACCAGGCTTTTCCAGGTTCCTTAAGGTACTATATATAGAGACAAGTGTTTTATAATTAATATTTAATTATAGCTAAGATTTAAAAGATTAAACCCCAACCACAAGGTTCCTCCTCTTAAGAATTTCCTAACTTTTCAAAATATCAAAGTGAATTAATGAACTATTTTAAATCCCTTCTCTCTGGGAAAATTAGGGATATCTTTACTACAAAGCTCAATTGCTATTAAATAATATATTGCATACTGTTGATTTCATTCCAATTATTTTCATTTAATAATGCTAACAAAATGGTACATACTTTACTTGGAAAATAACACAGCAGAAAGCAGTCTATGAATTGTTTCTGCAATGATTTTACATTTACCTAACTTTTCAGTTTGTTGTTGTTGCTCAGTGGCTAAGTCACGTCTTAAGTCAACTCTTTTGCAGTCCCATGGACTGTAGCCTGCCAGGCTCCTTTGTCAATGGGATTTCCCAGACAAGAATACTGGAGTGGGTACCCATTTCCTTCTCCAGGAAACTGTCCAGACCCAGGAATAGAGTCTCCTGCATTGGCAGGGGGATTCTTTACCACTGAGCCATCCAGGAATTCATTATTTACCCAATGACTCTTTATATCAAGATTGTATTGAACAATTTTCAGAAACTTTAAATGTGGAATCCCCACTTTTACATTTTAAACTCATCTAAATATGCACAGTTCCTAGTACATCTGTGCACTATTTTTTAAATCTTCCCTAGCATTACCATTTGAAAGCTGATATGCTGGTAGTTTTTCCAGAAATATTTTAAAAGATACACTCCTTTATGGTTGAGTCATAGAAGATTTTAAGAGTGGCAGTGCATCACAGGACAAAAATAATGAACTGGTTCCTTATTATTCAAGATAAAACAGTCAAGAAGTCTAGTTCTTGATGTATAGGTGGCATTGTATAAAGCAGGGCAAAATTAGAGGAGACAGAAGTCCTTCACTTTTATTTTTTTTCTCCTTTCTATAACACAATAAATGCTTGTAAAACTATTATAAAATAAATATGATCAGGTAGAAACGTGTTCCAAATTGAAAATATAATGAAAAGAAACCAAGGCAGACTTTTATTTTTTTTAATTCAGGGTGGTTGGCTAGGCAAGCAGCAGCCCAGGTTAGTTAAAGATCTAACAGCAGTGATCACTAATATGCCGTTTAGTGAATGTGAAAGAAATCATTAGCTGAGTTTTTTTCAGAAGAGTGAAGCCCAGAAATAACACAATGCTGAGGTTAATATTTCTTCCTGGCAAAACTGAAACAGGTATAAAATAGAATTAGCACTTATAGAAGTTCCTAGGAAAGTCATAGCAAATTAACTTCATTTTCTAATTTTAAGAGTTAATATTATCAGGTAGAATTCAGATATGCATATATTTAATTTCATAAAGTCCTCCATTTAAAAAAATAAAACACATAATACAAAAGAATGAAAAATATATCATAATTATGTAGAGATGGCTGAATGACCACACCATATAGATGGCTATGAATTACCACAGACTGTGGAACTGCTTAAAATTGCAAATAATAAATTTCATAACTATTATAAAGATGATTCTCATGAATAAGGCTGGATTATTATAGTTTAACATGGAATAATGTTAAAAGTGAAATCTTCTAACCATGGCTAAGTCCTTCCCTGATCTCTATTTTACTTCTTCGACCTCTCCTTTCCTAACATCTCTATCTCCATAGAAGTCTAAGACTAAGCCCCACTTAACTCAGTTGTTTGAAAGAACAATTCTCTCTTAGCTTTAGAACCTCACATAGGTTATTTCCTTCTGTTTCAGAAACTGTTGTCCTCACTTATCACATGGCAAATCCTCAATATAGACGTTACTTTTTTTCAAAGGAGATACTCTTTCTTGACATTCCTGGCTGGTTTCACCGTCCTTGTAAATACTAAACTGAAACACTGTATTACAGTTTTATCATAGTCTTTACAGTGATTCTTTAATCATATGTCTCTTTTATCCTGCAGTGTGCTTGTAAGTCAACTCTTGAAAAAAAATAAGGATCTCTGATTTGCCATGTTTATCAATTTCCATGGCAAAACATTTACTCCCTGCCAGCACTGCACATACATACACACTCCATGGCCAATTTCAAAATACCAATCTTTTCAATCCTTTGAAACACCTTGGTAAATCGCTATTGTTCTCTTCATAGAGATGAAAAAACCAGATTTGGTTTCATACGATTACAAAGATCTTAAACCAGGCTCTTAATTTAACATAGAGCTAAATTTGTATGTGTTGAGGTGTATTGTGTGCCAGACACTTTGCTATAAGTACTTTTCACTTATCTTATTTAATTCTCACAACTACCATGAAATACTATTTATGTATGAAAAAAGAGACATGATGATATTAAATAGTTTTCCAAAATTGGAAAGGTAGTAAGTATCAAAATTAAGAGCCAAAATCACATCGTTTACATCAAAGCCTTTGATCTTACCATTAACTCCACTTCTGCCATCAAGTGTACTATGCTAAACTGTCTCCAGGCTTCATTATTTATTAACAAAGAGATCAAGAAATGCCCAGGGAAAATAATAGACAGAAACGCACATTTTGTTTCCTACTAAAAATAGCTTTTAGCTAAATGCTTTGGTAGGAGATATAAAAGTTGAGGCTCTATCTAGTCTATCTCTTGTCCAAAAAGTATAAAACAACCAAACCATTATCAGGTTTCCAATATTCTTCATAAGCTTCACAAATTTACAGGTTTAATATGCAATGAAACCATCTTCAAATATCTAAATAATTCTGACCTCTTTCAACTCTGACCTTGTGTGGTATTAATCTCTACTATGCTCATCATGGCCTTCCCTGGTGGCTCAGAAGGTAAAGTGTCAGCCTGCAATGTGGGAGACCCGGGTTCAATTCCTGGGTTGGGAAGATCCCCTAGAGAAGGAAATGGCACCCTACTCTTGCCTGGAAAATCCCATGGACGGAGGAACCTGGTAGGCTACAGTCCATAGGGTTGCAAACAGTCGGACACGAGTGAATGACTTCACTTTCATGCTCATCATATATTTTGACATTTAATCATACACATCTTATGGAAGTTCCTTGATTGCAAGAAGCATTTTTATGCTTCTTTGCAAATCCCTGAAGCCTCTAGCACAATGTTAGATACTAAGTACTTACTTAAATGTTTTCTAAATTGAATCATAAAGTAATGATTTTTGAAACTGTAGAAAAGAGGAAATCTAATGTGTCAATGGCATATATCTTGGTAACTTATTTGAGTATGCATTGATTTGCATCGCTTTATAACAGAAACTCATATATTTCCAATGAAAGTTGTTTTAGAACATAAATATGTTCAAAGAAAAAAATGTACAAGAGAAAGATACAAAAAGCTAATTATGCCATTTTTCTCCTTTATGTCATCATGTCAGTGAGACACAAAGGACTAACTTGCATTTCAGTCAGTCTTTATGCAACACAAACACTGTGAGGATAAAACTGCAAGACTCCAGGCTGTAAGGAAAACTGCTTTGCTGAGTTGCTTACATTGAGGAAGAAGCCTGACCAGTTCTGAATAGTGATGATCTTATATCAAATTGTTACTTGTCTTGATTTTAAAATAATTAAACATGGTGGGAACAGGAGGATGCTGGTGAAAGATTTTATTGGAATATATCATTAATTAGTTTTGAGATAAATTCAATTGATGAAGAAGCATGCCTGAAGTGATACTGAGAGCGAATCAGGTAAATATGGGAATGCTTAAAAATCCTGGCATGACAGAAAAGGCAGGCCAAATTTGTATCCTCTTATCTTGGACTTAGGATTTAAGAATGTAAAGTATTAGTATATGAGGGCTTTTTTTTTAATACTTATAATACACAACATACCTATCTATATTTCAAAACTGAATTACATTATTTTTATTATATATTCATATAAGAACAATATGTGATTAATCCTGAGGTAAACACCTTACCTACTGTTTATGGACACACTAATTTTATAGGTTTAGGTTCTATAACGAGTAGTTATGAATAGTACTATAAGTTTACTCTTCAAGCAGTCTGACAACATCTCAGGAGTGTCAATGACAATTAGTTGATTTCAATAATACCGAGCACTTACTATGTGCCTGATACAGAACTAATCACTTTATATGCATTCTGTTATTTAACATAATCGAGAAGCAGTTACTATTTGTATTCCCCTTCTACAAGGCAGAAATCAGGAAGGTAAAATAATATCCCCAATGTCACACATCCCAGAAGAATAGATCAAAAACTTGATCCGAAGGCCACATGAACCACATTAGGATGATGTAACACACAGGCTAACACACCCCAGGGTTCTGGTGGGTCCTAAATATGGCAAGAGCAATATGCAGATTCCATCACAGTTGGAAAAATCATCATCAATACCAAAACCATGGAGGCTTATCGAGAAAAGTATATCCTCAGATGTTATAAGGGCTTTTTTTTTTTTTACTGGAACCAAGACTAAATTTTATCAAGGGACCTGGTCCATTACTTCATTCAGTGCTAATAAGCAAGATCTCTTGGTATTACCAATATTTTAGTATTGGTGGGGTAGAAATTGTAACACTCAGGTTTACAAAAATATTAGGCCTGGGGGTCCCGAGGCAGTTGGTAGCTAAAATGAAGAACTTAAAGGACTCTAACCTGTACCTGTTCATACATCTCTTCTTACTTTGGAGAAAAACAGGCAATTGAAACCACATACACATTTTCCCCACAAACCACTGTGCCTTCTGTATACACAGGTACACACACACACACACACACACATCCATCCATACCTTCAGTAAGAAAAATGGATCCAAAAATGTTATGAAGTGAAATAATCTTTAATAAGTTCATGACATGACTACAGAACAGCAAGGACAACATAACAGCATTACAATGTTTTATTTGATTTTTATTTCAAGACTGTTATCATCAGTAGTGAGGCTTTCTAACTTAATTTTAATATTTATCACCACTATTTAAATTTGGTACTCAGAGAATAGATTTAAAGTATTCCTAAGCTATCTTAGTCAGTGTGTCTAAAACTAAGTTCAAAAAACACAGATCTGTCTAAATATATACCTAGTCTATGACTTTAAACAAATAGATTCACTCCACACAATATAAACTTAATACCAAAGGATTATTATGGTTTTAAAATAACAATTATAAATAGCACTAATTAGATATCATGAATAAATATTTAAACTAATGTTTTGAATAACACCTGGAGAAGGAAATGGCAATCCACTCCAGTACTCTGGCCTGGAAAATTCCATGGATGGAAAAGCCTGGTGGGCTACAGTCCATAGGAGAGCAAAGAGTCAGACACAGCTGAGCCACTTCACTGGTTTGAATAACATTATCCTCTCTCCAAAATTTGGAAGCAAACTGAATTTCTTATTTCTTTCAACAGAGCGAAATATTAGACCAAGATCAGTGTGATCTTATGATCTTTTTTTGACACTGTGATCTATCATAAACTACTATGATATTATTCATAGGAGGGCAAGTATGTTAGGAATAGACTTGGAAACATGGACCTAATGGAAATACTGGATTTCAATCCCAAAGAATTCAAAATAGTGAAAGGTGAAATAAAAGCACTCAATATATTTTACAATTAAACTGACTCTAAGCATGTTAAGACTTTTTCACCATACTTTTGTGTACAGCTGGAAATATTATAATTTTCACATTTCAGTTCATATTAAAATTTGATTGTGTATATAAAAGACTAGAAACAGAAGAAATGAGAAAAGCAATCACAAAAATGTTAGAATTTTTAATGAATATGCTGTGTCAGTCATGTCCAGCTCTTTGCAACCCCATGGACTGTAGCCTGCCAGGCTCCTCTGTCCATAGGATTTCCCAGGCAAGAGTACTGGTGTGGGTTGCCACTTCCTACTCCAGAGGGCATTACTGACCCAGGGATCAAATCTACATTTCTTGTGTCTGTTACATTAGCAAGTAGATTCTTTAACAGTGCACCACCTATTAAAGTTAGTTTTCAAATATAAATATTTTTCTGTAAATACAAATGACAGGATGTGAGAATACACATAGTCAAATGCCTGACACACTTAGCTGGCTTTGCATTTTTAAAATGTGATTCTGCCCTGGATGTCCTTCATCATCTTTAGAGTTTATAAACTTGGTTTGTGCTAGATTACAATTAATGAAAGGTAAAAATTAACACAAAGTAAATCACTAGCAAAGCACAGTAAAAATGTGCTTTCTCAGGTTGATTTGGTGTTGATTAACTCACAATACCCCTTCATACAAAACAAATAAACAAAAGAAGCTAAACTTTGAAGATTTATCTTGAAAGATATGATGTTCCTAAAAATGTTGAGTACTTTTACTGACTCATGCAGAGGAAAAAAATATATGTAATTATTGATAATACCTCAGAGAAGACTCATAATTCTAGTAAATTCTATTCAATTTGGCAGGAAAATAACTTCTGATTTACTTTTAAATTCTCTAACAACTAAATACTAACTATGTGCTGCAACAATTTAAAGCAATAAGCAAATACCCACAAACGAGGACAAGGGAGACATACATTTTTAAATTAATGATGTAAATGATAAAGGATAATTAAAAGGATGATTAAAAGATAGCCAAACAACTAATGTTCATGTTGGCTCAGAATTCTCTATCAGAGAATGATCACTTGACTGTAAAGAGCAGAAGAAAAACTGGTCAGAAGGAAAAGTAGAGCTAAAGGTAAGAAAATGTGAAAATGTGTTGAGAAATATTGTATTGCTAGGAAATTATTCCAGTCTCCTAGACCATTTGACTGAAGAGCAGATTATTTGAAAGGACTTGCAAAATAGATCCAACAAACGCAGTTATCTTTGAAGGAACTTAAAAGATTAGAGAGGGGCCTGAGTCACCAGGCAGACTCAGACAAATGCATTTTCAGTTTGCAAAAGAAGAGAACAGTAAATTCTTCAAGATATCAACATAAGAATTTTACATTATTCTTTTAAAAGCTTACATAACAACTTATTAGGAATTGATTTGTATGGTGCTAGAAAAGGATTTCTTGTTTACCAGGGGCCACCTGGCTACACTAACCATGAGTTATCAAAAATGAAGTACTGAGACACAGACAGCACAGAACCATGGTGAATAGTGAGAGCTCCCAGGAATTATGTACAACCTGTGTGATCCAGGCAAGTAATTTCCACTCCCTACAATTTGATTTCCTATTTGTACAACAGTAATAACAGGACCTCTTCATAACAGAGTTATGAAAAATAAATGTATTTAATAGTGATGACATAAAACAATAATGCACGTCTTCTTCAGCATAAATAATTTAAAATGGCATCTCTAACTACAACATCATCCTTTCTAAACATATCAGATGTGTAAAGAGGGAAGCAAAGAAGATTGAGTTTAAGCACTCCTATTCCTGGTGACATAGCAGTAAAAAACCCACCTGCTAATGCAGGAGACATGGGTTTGATCCCTGGGTCAGGAAGATTCCTTGCAGAAGGAAATGGCTGCCCACTCCAGTATTCCTCCCTGGGAAATCCCACGAACAGAGGAGTCTAGCAGAATACAATTCCAAGGGGTGTCAAGACAAACAGACACAACTTAGCAACTAAACAACAAGAGTCGGGCATGACTTAGAGACTAAACAACAACACAAGGCAATTGGAGAGATCACTCATGACAGTCTTGTCCTCACAGTGGGATGTACAGAAATAAAATCAAGCCAAGGCTTCTCAGGCGGTGCTAGTGGTAAAGAACCCACCTGCCAATGCAGAAGACACAGAGAGGTGGGTTTGATTCCTGGGTCAGTAAGATCCCCTGGAGGAAGAAATGACAACCCATTCCAGTATTCCTGCCTGGAGAATCCTATGGACAGAGGAGCCTCGAGGGCTACAATCCACAGGGTCACAAGCAGTTGGATATGACTGAAGCGAATTAGCTGAGTGTTGAAATGCTGCAAGTTTAGTAAGAGAAACCCAAAAAGCATTTAATAAGAGGGCCAGCTGAATCATTTCAGGACCTCTAATGCACCAGTCTATGTATACTGAATATATATACAGTATACTGTATATGAACTTCCCTGGTGGCTGAGACAGTAAAGCGTCTGTCTACAATGCGGGAGACCGGGGTTCAATCCCTGGGTTGGGAAGATCCCCTGGAGAAGGAAATGGCAATCCACTCCAGGACTATTGCCTGGAAAATCCCATGGACAGAGGAGCCTGGTAGGCTATAGTCCATGGGGTCGCAAAGAATCGGACATGATTGAGTGACTTAACTTTCATACTGTATGTATTTTAACTTCTGTGTGTAAAAGCTACTTCAGAACAGAAGCTCTTTTCCTGAGAACTTAGCACTTTCACAATTTCACAAAAGTGAGCAAGTCTGTGTTGAAGAACAATGGGGTATCAAACCTGATTGCCAACAACAAATGCACTCAGTGGTCAGGTAATGTCATTCTAATACCAACCCACAGCATCCTTCTTTAATCTAACATGTGGTTGCCATATTTATGCTATAACTTAAGTTACTTTATTGCCATTATCCCTTGCATTTTTTCCATTCATGTAGAAAGTGCAAGAATGTAAAAAGTAGTAAGAAGAAGCACACAATGACATAAGTGAAAAGATAACAAGAATGAAAGCAATCACTGGTGCTGAGATGAGCACTGAGTCAGGAGTGGCAGTGACTCTGAAAAATGAAGAATAAATCAGAAAACATGTAAAATATTGTAGGTTGATCCAGAAGACAGAAAGACAAGTGACTAGTAAAAAGGAATAGCTTTGAGTGTGAGGATGACCTAAGGATCAGCATCAACCATGGATGCCTATGAAATTGATGTTAGTTCATGAGACAGACATTTTTCAGGAACTTAATAAGCATGGCAACTACTATTGAGGAACCCATGTTGAAGTCCAGGGATAATTATAGTTCCTGGGCAAGTTCACACTTGTAAAACATAGCACTCAGGAAAGGAGATTCCCCAGAGGAGGGGTCTACTGGGGGGAATAATTCACAACAGAGTAGCAATCAGCACAAAGCTGAAAAGTGTGCCTTTTAAGGTTTAAGGTTTAGAAGTTAAAGGACTAGTAGACCTGGTCTTCCAAAGTCATATCACTTTTAATTTCTTTTATCTTTTTTCACTCAGAGTTTTAAAATCATTTCAAATGGCACCAAGTAGGAAAAATATGTAACAGTAAAAATCTAGGTTTCCAGTTTCTAGTAAAATAATCTGAGAAGCAGCACTTACACAATATATGCCTAGTTTATTAAGACTCTCTGCTTAGATCTTGAAGCTTCTGAGTTTATGATCCCATTTTCAAACTTTCAAAGAACTGAGCCACACACACACTTATATAGGATGGGGGGTATAGGCAGGATGAAAGAGTAACCATGCACTTTGACTAAACCTGAAGATGCTGAATGTAAATCAACTCCTGTAAACGAAACAAACAAGCAAACAAAAAATACACAAGGAGGCTGAGAAGTAGTTAAAACAGCAAAAGCTAAAGGTAAAAAGCTTTCCTATTCTTACCAATAATATTCATAATGCACCTTGATTGCTTGTACAGCACTTTGATCAGAATAATGGTTACGCCAAAAATTAAACAAAGGTAAAAAATCAAATTGGAGGCTAAAGTTTAGAAAAATAACCAGTATTACAGAAACATAGGGATTTAGAACTGCCTTTGGAGATCACCCGGTTCAATCCTCACAGAGATAAATTAACTAACTTATATGTAAAAGCTCAAAGCATTTGAAGCTAACTTTAATTATAAAGTACATAAAATTTCTAGGAATGATTTTTTTGATTTATAAATTTATAAAAGGCTGTGACAGTATAGTAAGTCATAAATACATACATGTATGAGTGGAACTGAACATATAACAAAACGTCACAACCTCGGCCCCTCTCACTCTCTGGGCTCTCCCCGCTGTGACCCACTCAGGATGCTATAATGAAAACCAAAGGGGATCCGGCAGCACAGTGTACTGCTCCCTGAGCTGTTTGGAAATCAGACAACAGTCCCTCTTGGAGTTAAGTTGGTGGTGCAAAGATTTTCCTCTCTTTTCTCCCAGCAAATGAGAACTATGTTCACCACTGGAATAACAGAATGCTGGTTACCTGAGTTCAATAAATACAATCAGTACTCTAGAGGTTTGAGAGAATCAAGGAGCTTGATAATTAATGTTCTATTCATAGCGCAAATAAAGAAGTAAATTACTTCTTCTATAAAGAAGTAAAGTAAGTAAATACTGAATCTCTGAAATTTGGAATCGCCAACTTCTTAAAAGAAAAAAAAATCTTGTGCAGAATCATTAACATATCATTGCTGTGTCTGCAAATTTCTGGCAGGTTAATTTTTGATAGCTGGGGAAGAGCGAAGCTCCCCACCAATTTTCTAAATCATCTCTAGGCAAACATCTAGGGGCAATCACCTGTAGACTTCTGCGTGAAAGACCCAGGTATGTTTTGAGAAAGCAGTCAGATTCCTGAATGATTTACAGAATTAACTGTCAGAACTGTCCATATACCTGACTTAGACTGAGAGTGATAACTAAAAAAATATGCACGACACATTTTAACCTCAGTGTCCTCACTTCACTCAAAAATCAAACTATCAAGAAAAGACATATTCATCCTGGCTATTCAAATAATTTTTAAACTCCTACTTATGCAAGGTACTCCAAGCATGAGGTAACTATAAATAACAATGAAATAGCAGGCTTGATATTGAGCAAAAGAAAGTATGGTGATTTAAATGTAAATAAATTATTAAATAAGCTACTTATTTAGATGTAAATAAGTTTGCTTTGTGGTTTGAGTAAGTTTAGAAGAGCAACATCAGCCACCAGGTGCTATAATCTCAAATTTTAAAACATTCAACTGGGGCCCTCAAAAAATGTGCCTTAAATTTGAGACAACTAAAACACAAGTCAGAAATGATCCAAAATAAATCTGAACAAGTATGATGATATGCTGTTGCTTCCAAAAAGTAAGTGAGATCAATTTGGAAAATTAATGAGACATTCACATCTGAAATATAAATGTAACTACAGATCTGAGAAAGAATATTCATTGTAATTTAAAATCAGAATCACTAATTAGTTGACAATAAATTTTGGCCTTTAAAACAAATTAACAAAATCATTTTTATCAAATCTTCTGAAATATTATAGTAACAATCCTGATGGTACAAATGTTGGTAAATATTATGTTAATTTAA
>SJYQ01000088.1:193475-208469 GCA_006410935.1 Redunca redunca | reverse complement strand
ATGTTTGCCTCTCTGCGACTTCATGGACTATAGCCCACCAGGTTCCTCTGTCCATGGGAGACAGAGAAGAATACTGGAGCAAGTTGTGGGATTTCCTCCTTCAGAGGATCTTCCACATCCAGGGATCAAACCCAGATCTCCTACATTGGCAGGCAGGTTCTTGACCACTGACTCACCTGGAAAGCCTTTTTAAAGTGTAATAAAGCAACAGTTACAACTGGACATTGAACTACAGACTGGTTCCAAATAGGAAAAGGAGTACATCAAGGCTGTATATTGTCACCCTGCTTATTTAACTTATATGCAGAGTACATCATGAGAAACGCTGGGCTGGATGTAGCACAAGCTAGAATCAAGATTGCTGGGAGAAATATCCATAACCTCAGATATGCAGATGACACCACCTTTATGGTAGAAAGTGAAGAGGAACTAAAAAGCCTCTTAATGAAAGTGAAAGAGGAGAGTGAAAAAGTTGGCTTAAAGCTCAACATTCAGAAAACGAAAATCATGGCATCTGGCCCATCACTTCATGGCAAATAGATGGGGAAACAGTGGAAACAGTGTCAGACTTTGTTTTCTGGGGCTCCAAAATCACTGCAGATGGTGATTGCAGCCATGAAATGAAAAGACGCTTACTCCTTGGAAGAAAAGTTATGACCAATCTAGATAGTATATTCAAAAGCAGAGACATTACTTTGCCAACAAAGGTCTGCCTACTCAAGGCATTGGTTTTTCCAGTGGTCATGTATGGATGTGAGAGTTGGACGGTGAAGAAAGCTGAGAGCCGAAGAATTGATGCTTTTGAACTGTGGTATTGGAGAAGACTCTTGAGAGTCCCTGGGACCACAAGGAGATCCAACCAGTCCATTCTGAAGGAGATCAGCCCTGGGTGTTCTTTGGAAGGAATGATGCTAAAGCTGAAACTCCAGTACTTTGGCCACCTCATGCGAAGAGTTGATTCATTGGAAAAGACTCTGATGCTGGGAGGGATTGGGGGCAGGAGGAAAAGGGGAAGACAGAGGATGAGATGGCTGGATGGCATCACCGACTCAGTGGATGTGAGTCTGCGTGAACTCCGGGAGTTAGTGATGGACAGGGAGGCCTGGCATGCTGAGATTCATGGGGTCGCAAAGAGTCAGGCATGACTGAGCAAGTGAACTGAACAGAAGCACTTATTTTGGATTTGTAATATATATACTTGGTACTGTTCTAAGCATTTTAAAAACAGTCAATTTAATCTTCATTAAAACCTTAGGGGCTTCCCTGGTAGCTCAGTGGTAAAGAATCTGCCTGCCAGTGCAGGAGACATGGGTTCAATCCTTGGTCCAGGAAGATCCGGGACCAATGTCATGGAGCAACTGAGCCAGTACTCTACAACTACTGATCCTGTGCTCTACAGCTTGGGAGCCACAACTACTGACTCCCTGTGCCGTAGATTCTAGGCTCGTAACAAGGGAAGCCAGCACAATGAGCAGCCCACACACCGCAACTAGGAAGTAGCCCCAACTCACTGGAGCTTTAGAAAAGTCTGCACAGCAAAGACCCAGTGGAGCCAAAAATAAATATAAATAAATAAATTATTTTTTCAAAAACATTAGGAAGATATAACTCCTATATGAGAAAAATAAAATGTGCCTGACCACCACAATGACTTTAAAAATTTTTTTTTAGAAAAAGATTTATCATAGAGTTCAGAGTATAAAGGTCAAAGATTAGCAGGATTAAAAGCTAGGATTATATTTTCAGCAATTTTACACCTTTGATGAAAAACTTTACCTGCTTGGTCATATTAAAATGTTTTATTACTTCTGAGAATAACTTACAAACTATCTTCAAAGGAAATCATGCTTATCCCTCATTACTTTCAACCTTCTATGAGGACAGGAGGGCAGTGGGGATGGCCTTACAGTCCTTTGACACACTTTCCAAGGACACAGAAGGTCTATGCCCCGCCCCCTGAACCTGGGAGGGCTTGTGAGTTCATCAACTAATAGCAAGTGGCAGGAGTGATGCTATGTGCCTGCTGAAGCAAAGTCAAAAAGTGCCATGCCACTTCCCCTGGGTCGCCTGGAAGACTTGATTTCTGACTGTCCCCTTCCAAACACAGCTGTCATACTGGGAGAAATCCAAACAGCACAGAGAGGCCATCTAGAGGTTCTCTAGTCAATCGTCCAGCTGGACATAGCCTTCAAGGCACCACACCCTGGAAACCAGACCTGTCAGTGAAGGAGCCTCCAGATGAGCCAGGTCCCAGACCTGAGGCACCCTCAGCCTTTGGAATCTTCCCCACTGAGTGCCCAGACAAGTGTGGGACAGAGACAAACCCTCCATATATTGTCAGAATTCTGCCCATATAGTGTGTGAGCAAAATAAAATGGTTATTGATAGTTGTTATTTAGCAATAGATAAATAATCATCTCCCTAATTAAATTAGCTATCAAGTTCATTTCCATAATAGGAGGAATACTATTTAGTACCAGTAATAAAATAGTAGTCATAATCTGTAGCGCCAGACAAATGGTTAACAAACTTCACATTCATGATTTTCTTTAACTCTCCCTCCTTGACTTAAAAAACAAGTATAATAAATATTCCCATTTGTGCAGATGAGATAGTAAGTAGTCTCTGAAAATGACAGAACACATACCAGAACAAGTATTTACTTGGGAGTGATTTGGAAGAACTTAGTGTTAGTAATCCATTGCTCATTTGGAAGGAAAAAGTCCAGTTCCTTTCACAAAAGTGCATGTCAAATATATATACACTACTGTATATAGATATACTAGCCAGTGGGAATTTGCTGCATAACTAAGGGAACTCAAAATGGTGACCTGTGACAACCTAGACGGGTGGGATGCAGTGGGAGGTGAGAGGAAGGTTTGAGAGGAAGGGGACATAGGTATAACTAATGTTGATTCATGTGGATATATGGCGGAAACTAACACAGTATTTTAAAGCAATTATCTTACAATTAAAAATAAATAATTTTTTAAAATTAAATATATTATTAAAGGATAGAAATGGTATGGACCTAACAGAAGCAGAGGACATTAAGAAGAGGTGGCAAGAATACTCAGAAGAACTGTACAAAAAAGATCTTCATGACCCAGATAATCATGATGGTGTGATCACTCACCTAAAGCCAGACATCCTGGAATATGAAGTCAAGTGGGCCTTAGAAAGCATCACTATGAACAAAGCTAGTGGAGTTGATGGAATCCCAGTAGAGCTATTTCAAATCCCAAAAAAAATGATGCTGTGAAACTGCTGGACTCAATATGTCAGCAAATTTGGAAAACTCAGCAGTGGCCACAGGACTGGAAAAAGTCCGTTTTCATTCCAATCCCAAAGAAAGGCAATGCCAAACAATGCTCAAACTACTGCACAACTGCACTCATTTTACACACTAGCAAAGTAATGCTCAAAATTCTCCAAGCCAGGCTTCAGCAATATGTGAACCATGAACTTCCAAATGATCAAGCTGGTTTTAGAAAAGGCAGAGGAACCACAGATCAAATTGCCAACATCCCTTGGATCATCAAAAAAGCAAGAGAGTTCCAGGAAAACATCTATTTCTGCTTTATTGACTATGCCAAAGCCTTAGAATGTGTGGATCACAATAAACTGTGGAAAATTCTGAAAGAGATGGGAATACAAGACCACCTGACCTGCCTCTTCAGAAACCTGTATGCAGGTCAGGAAGCAACAGTTAGAACTGGACATGGAACAACAGACTGGTTCCAAATAGGAAAAGGAGTACGTCAAGGCTGTATATTGTCATCTGCTTATTTAATTTATATGCAGAGTACATCATGAGAAAAGCTGGGCTGGAAGAAACACAAGCTAGAATCAAGATTGCCAGGAGAAATATCAATAACCTCAGATACACAGATGACACCACCCTTATGGCAGAGAGTGAAGAGGAACTAAAAAGCCTCTTGATGAAAGTGAAAGAGGAGAGTGAAAAAGTTGGCTTAAAGCTCAACATCAGAAAACAAAGATCATGGCATCTGGTTCCATCACTTCATGGGAAATAGTGGAAACAGTGTATGATTTTATTTTGGGGGGCTCCAAAATCACTGCATATGGTGACTACAGCCATAAAATTAAAAGATGCCTGCTCATTGGAAGGAAAATTATGACCAACCTAGACAGCATATTAAAAAGAAGAGACATTACTTTGCCCACAAAGGTCTGTCTAGTCAAGGCTATGATTTTTCCAGTGGTCATGTATGGATGTGAGAGTTGGACTATAAAGAAACCTAAGCGCTGAAGAATTAATGGTTTTGGACTGTGGGTGTTGGAGAAAGTTCTTGAGAGTCCCTTGGACTGTAAGGAGAACCACCCAGTCCATCCTAAATGAGATCAGTCCTGGGTGTTCATTGGAGGGACTGAGGTTGAAGCTGAAACTCCAATACTTTGGTCACCTAATGTGGAGAACTGACTCAGTTGAAAAGACCTTGATGCTGGAAAAT
Source organism: Redunca redunca (assembly GCA_006410935.1). Classification (NCBI taxonomy): domain Eukaryota; kingdom Metazoa; phylum Chordata; class Mammalia; order Artiodactyla; family Bovidae; genus Redunca; species Redunca redunca. Next base: position 203,994 of record SJYQ01000088.1, on the reverse strand, counting down.
ATTGAGGGCAGCAGGAGAAGGGGACAACAGAGGATAAGATGGCTGGATGGCAACATGGACTCGATGGACATGAGTTTGTGTGAACTCCGGGAGTTGGTTATGGACAGGAAGGCCTGGTGTGCTCTGGTTAATGTGGTAGCAAATAATCGGACATGACTGAGCAACTGAACTGAACTGAACTGAAAGGAAAATAATGTACAATCTGACAGCCATTTTACAACAAGAAAAAGTGTATTAATGTATATGCCACTGAACTTTTATTTTCAAAAGTATTTACTTGAAATAGCTCAAATCTGATTAAATCTGCAATTCTCAGAACTCCAGAGAGGAAAATAAAGAATTTGATACCTCAGGTAGCAAAACTTCATTGTATAAAATTGTGAGGGCTGCTTAGATCCCACCAGATCGGCCCACCCTCACTATCCTTCTACATATAAAAAGCAGCAAACACCACAAAGACCTACAGGGTCTTAAAAGACCTAAAGAGAATGGGATTTCTACAATTACATCATTTAAAAAGAAGGACCTCTGAGATAGGCCAATCCAATCCCTCCTTTGACAAGGAGACTAGCCATGTGACTTGCCCAGGCCTGCACTTCTTTACTGACACTTTTAGCATCCTTGACTAAAGAGCAGCCTGCTTCTTTAAGGAGACTGATTATTTCAGTGAACTCCATAGTCCCCAAAATTTTAGAATAGATTAATCCTAGCTGTGGCTAATCCTTTTCCACTTCAAAGAGTGACTAATCCCCAGTTATCGGTTATTTTTAGGGCATGAAGATAGAATGTCCCTTTGCTATGTAAGGCATTATAGATGAGAGACAATACAAGGAGACACCAATTGCAAACAAAGCACATATTAGTCCCGAAAGTGAAGTAATTCACAAGTTAATGTGGATCATCATGTCCTAACTGTCCATAAAGCCCTGAGACTTCCTGCTGCTCTAATGTTGCAATAATGACAAGGGAAACGAGAATTAGAAAAGCAACCATGGCGATGTTTACTCTGTCCCAGGACTAAGTATCACTCATGCAGTATCTCCCTCAGCCCTCACACAAACACCATGGGGAGGATATTCTTTTGCCAAAATTACAGTTGAAAAAACTGAAAACTGGAGAAGCAACCATCATGTATATGAACAATGACAGTCGCATATAAAATCCATTCTCCTTTTTTTTTCTTTATGTCATTGAAGGGGGCAATGTTCCCAAATTTAAAGACTGGGTTTCTTCCCAACCACCCTTGTAGCTAGGTGTGGCCATGTTATTACATTCAGGCTAGTGATATATATATGTGCTGTGTGGAATTTCCTAGAAGGCCTTGATTCAGCTGAAAAATGCATTCCTTTTGTGCTTCCTGCTTTGAATTTTCCCTTCCTTCCTGCAATATGGAATGTAGATGAGGTCGCTTCAGCTCCAGAAGCCATGGCATAACATAAGGTGATCCTGAGAATGAAAGCCAGAGTCAAAAGGTGGAAGGAGGCAAGAGCCTTGCTCTCTGATGACCATGGAAACAACCTACAACCATGTATGCCCACTGAGAGACTTCTTTTCAAGACAGAGAAACTTCTATAATGTTTAAGCTCCTAACATGCTGGGTTTTCTAATAAATGCTACAAGACACAGCTAATCCTTACTAATGTATTACCTTTACAGAAAAATATTGCCAAACAAAATGTTGAAAGCTCCTAAAAAAATTAAAACTCAATTCATACCTAAGAATCTACTTCACTGTAATTTCTATTTCATCCTGCAAAGGATCTATACTTCAAGATTGAATGTACCAATTTAAAGATAGACACTGCAGACTATAATTGTCTAAACTGTATAATTCTGCTTGGATCATATTGCAGGCAGGGAGGTGAGATGGAGAAGGGAGCTAAGCAAGTTAAAGACAGCTTGAGGAAGAATCAGAAATACTACAGTTAGTTGACTCAAAGCTTTATGCTGTGCACGTACAATACAACCAACCAAGAAATTCTACCCATTATTTACCCAGTGACAGATAAAGGAAAATGAGGTGTAGCTCGATAAACAAGCTCTCTGCTAAAGCAGATTTAGACACTATTCATCCCCTTCTTTTCAGCCTAGAAGCCTACTTAGCTGGAACTGTAAAATAAATTCCAGCACTCAGAACATTTCAAGGAGGAATAATTTTCAAAACTGGCTCAGGCTTTATTTTTCTTCACTTTGAAATTGATTAGATGAACTGTTAAAAGAAAAATTGGTTGATGTCTAAAAGAAGAGTATTTTAGACAAATATAAGACAGCTAATTTTAGATGCTTTAGCTATTACCCATTTCTGCCCATGTGTCATCAACCCACAGACAAATCATGTCAGATTAGGTTTTACTGCAGATCAAATTATATCAATCAATATATCAGTATTTGCTGTTTAGTCAACTGATTATAAAATCAGCAGTGAAATTTGTTCTTTAAAAGACTTTAAACAAACAAACAGACTCAGGCAGTGGAAATAGCTTAGAAAATAATGGAAATCAAACTCAATATACTTGGAAAGAAATGTTACATAATAGTAATTTAACTTTTCAATTTACAGCACGCCTAGTCATATGTAACTTTCTAAAATGAAGCATTTCAACAACTCACCATGGGTCTGTTTTAGAAGATAATCTGAAAATCTATGAGAGTAACAAAAAAATATATACAGTACCACTTGATCAAACTGTTAAAGAAGTAAATGAGAAAGCTTCAATTCAGTAAGTCAACACTGCATTTCACACATGTAGCAGTTTACCCCTCTGGAACTTTTTTAAAATTTATTTATTTATTATTGAAAGATAATTGCTTTACAGAATTTTGTTGTTTTCTGTCAAACCTCAACATGATATAGGTATACATATATTCTCTCCCTTTTGACCCTCCCTCTCTGAAACTTTTAAATAGTATTCAAATTAGTTTACTGCTCTCCTTGTGGGGATGTCTGGAGTAAATAGAAAAGCTCTAAAATGTAAATCACATTAATTCTGTTTTGAATGGTTTCATGTTTCCTTAAAGCATTACTAATAAACTGTAAATTCACATCAGTGTCTTTGCTCTTAACTCTGTGAGCTAGGACACAATCACAGAAATAGAGTCTGCATGCAGTAAATAACCTTTGAATAAATAATGAGTCAGTGAATGACAATGCACCAGATTATGTCCCATAAGATCTAGATATTCCAGCTCTGATAACTGGCTGAATGACTTGATTAATTCATACAAGGAGGACAGAAGTATATAATTAGAATATATAATAAATAATATTCATATTTTAATATATTAGAATATATAATAAAGACACTCCAAGCAAGTCTGAGATAGATCTAGATTCAAATCCTGATATAGCCAGGCAGTAGGGAGGGATCTACCATGCCTGATCTTCCATTTTTTCAAATGTAAAGAAAAAGTTAATAATGCATAACTTCCACAGCCACTGTGATGTATTGTTCCTAGTACTGTTCTGGACAAACCTTTGTTCTTGATCTAAAAGGAAAAGCTGCTATTATTATTAACATCTTTGAGTATCATTTTATTATTTAAGGAAAGGAATAACAATTTCTGGTAAAGCTAAATTTCATGGAGGTTGGGAAAATGCAATCAGATTTCTTTATGTGATAATGCATTAAAATATAAAATGCTATATAATGTAAATAATGGTAGAATTATTCTGTTATTCAAACCCCACAACGGACTGAAATGTAGCAAAAAGTGTCATTAGTTAAATACCATTGTGGGGCAAGAAAATGAACAACTGTCAATTATGGCACTAGGTGGGAAGTACGGTGCAAAACCAGAGAAGGCAATGGCACCCCACTCCAGTACTCTTGCCTGGAAAATCCCATGGACAGAGGAGCCTGGTGGGCTGCAGTCCATGGGGTCGCTGAGGGTCAGACACGACTGAGAGACTTCACTTTAACTTTTCACTTTCATGCATTGGAGAAGGAAATGGCAACCCACTCCAGTGTTCTTGCCTGGAGAATCCCAGGGACGGGGGAGCCTGGTGGGCTGCCATCTATGGGGTCGCACAGAGTCAGACACGATTGAAGTGACTTAGCAGCAGCAGCAGCAGCAGCATGGTGCAAAATATGCCCTTCAAAATATTTTAACTCCTATCATAAATTATTCAGATGAGGTATTTAAAAATCTACCTTAAGTTTTACAGTCCACACCATCAAAAAGTGAATGCCTTATGAACTTTTACAAAAGAGCTAAACTTTATAAAACTTACAATGCACAAACTGTCGTAAAAATTTTGGTCTGCCTATAGGAGATAGTATACAAGGGAGATTTCTATTTATAAAAGCACCCCCTGAATAGGAATAGAATATGATGAAGGCTCTTTGCGTGCTGTACTCATTTGTGTGTACTGTGTGTGTACTCATTTCTCTATCCCCTGGATGTAGCTCAGTGTCAGGAACATTATATTTTTTATTAATGGCTAAATGAATTCAGCTAAAACTAAAAGTGTCTGCTTTCAATCATGCTTTAAAAAGCCAATATGCTCCTGATAAAAATATCTGAAGCTAAAGCATATGGGAAAAAATTAACGATTTGCTTCCTTTCTTTTTCTTTAAAAACATCTCAGTCTCAGATTGTTATATTATTAGTGTTTGCTTAAAAGATAATCAGTAGAAGCACTCAATTGTGTGGCCTTATAGACTGTAAACCTAGTTTCTTTCCTATAAGCACATGATAAAATTTGATGCTCCATAAATAGGTAATCATAGTAAAAAGCACTCACCCTAATTCTGATCCAATACCCCCCAAGGAAAAATTTGAAAACTCATCTTGGTTAAAATATTGTATAGGAAAAAGGTTATTAGCATAAATCTATTATTTAGGATATAAGTGTATCTTCATTTGTTCTGGGCAAAATGAAATTAAAGTAGTAACATGACAAAAGACAAATTCAACTGAAACTTGCTACAGATGGAGACACAGTCAAAGTCATAATGCCAAATTCCAACCTAAATACATATTTAAATTTAAAGTTATGGAGAAACTAAATAATTATGGACAATTATTAAGGTTTGTGAGCATTTTCATAATATAATACCCTTTAGGGTCCCAAACTGCAGCAAGATAGCAATGAATAAACTTACCTCCAATGTCAAAGCCTGATATTTGTAAGTTTTGCTAGTTACTCCCCCCAGAAAGAGTCCCACTACGAACCATTCTACAGAAAACCCCTCCCTGATCACCAGTAACAAGACAGATGGCAGCTGGGCTATTTTATGTAATAAGGAACTTGGGTTTTCAATGTGGTGAGGGAAAAGAACCAGAAGCCTGGCACCTGTGAATCTGTGGCCCCACCCTTTCACTATATAAGGAGAATCAGCTGTTGCCTCAACAGCTGGCAGGTGGCCGATGGAAAGAGATCTGAAAGGAGTTGTAGACTTTATGTAGATTTTTAGAGGAGAGCCATAGTCAGGCGGCAACAGAGAGTAGCACAGAGGAAAACGAGGAGGGTGGAAAAGAAACAGGAAGAAGAGAAGCACAGAGAAATAGCCTACTGATGCGAACACACTATAGCAGGAACTACTTATAGAAATTATGGGAGCTAATGAGAGACCTTGTTAAAACACACACACACACACACACACACACACACACACACACAGATATCTGCCTGAAGGTATTTTATTGCCTTATCTAAAAGGAGCAAAGCTAGATTATTTGAACTATTTCCTAACCCTTCCGTTTACCACTTAATGCTATTACCATGTAGTGATGTATTTTAAATAAACTGTGGCAATTATAAACAGGAAGATACTTGTGACAAATGTTAAGAAGACAACGACTCTGGCTTCCCCAGCAGACCACATTTTGAGACCAACAACCTATTCAAAGGCATTAGTTTACTCAGCAAACCTAGACTGATGTCAAGTATGCCTTCCCCACCCCCTGCCCTCCGTGGACTAGAAAATGAATGAAGCATGGGCATGGCCTCCAGTAACTGTATGTGGGAGAGAAAGGTTTCAACACTAATAACAATGCTACCTGTGACACACTAAAAGCATGCAAAAGAAAGACAGTAGCTAGGCTAGGGGAAGGACCTGGGGAACATGGGAAGAAGACAGGGGCAAGCTGCAAAGCTTCATAACCTCAAGTAACATCCCAGCCATTCTTGAAGGATGACTGGGGTTTATCTGAAGAGGAACTTTTTTAAAAAGATATTTCAGGAAAAGAATAGCACATGCAAATATAAACACCATGATAGATGGGAAAAGGAAGCTGACTGGGAGACAAGTGAAAGGATCTGCTGAGGTTCGGCTGAGGCTAAAAACCTTACATGTGTAATAGCACTGATCCACAAGTCTATTTGGTTTTCTTTAGCTGTTCTTGACAGTCTGCCAAAGAAAGCAGAAGTAAGGACAGCAAAATTGAATGTGCTGGGGGCCTCCCTGGTGGCTCATGGTAAAGAATCCAACTTGCCAGTGCAGGGGACACCCTTCTGATCCCTGGTCTGGGAAGATTCCACATGTAGAGAGAGGAGAAACTAAGCCCTTGGGCCACAGCTATGGGGCCTGTGCTCTGCAGCCTGGGAACCACAACTTCTGAGCCCATGTGCCACAACTACTGAAACCCGCATGTCCTAGAGCCTGTGCTCCCCTACAGGAAAAGCCACCACAATGAGAAGCCCTCGCACCCCAACAAAGAGTAACCCTTGCTCACAACAACTAGAGAAAAGCCTAACAGCAGGGAAGACCCAGCACCGCCAAAAATAAATAAAAAATAAATTTGTTTAAAAAAATTGAATGTGCTTCAGGGGATAAACAATGAGAAAGAAAGACAATGCCAAGATGCTGTCTCTCCATTTACTACTTCCCAATCTTCTCTCTTGTTTACATCTTAGTTCACACCAGGATCTGCAGAAGAGTAGGGCAAGGAGAGGATTATGTGGAAAGGGCCCCTTTCAATAAACCCTTCACATCTCTCTGAACAAGTATTATTTCATTAAAGAAAAATAGTATAAGGTATAATAAAGATGAGTGGAGGAAAATAGAGAAGAAAACCAGATCAGAGTCACATGATATAAGAGAATATCCCATACATATATTTACATATGCATACATCTATTTAAAGAGAGAAAAAGAAACACCAGTTTTATGTTTATTACTCTAACAGCTATTTAGGCCTCATGGAAAAAGTAAACAAAGGTCAGCAACTCTTCTATAATACTATTTAAGTGACTTTTATTTCTATTCTTTCAAATGGGTATTTATGTCATTAAAACATTTTTATAAGGAAAATATTCCCCACAGAAGACTTGAAATACAAGTTTAACTCTCAATGTTTTTTCTGATCAGTAAAACACAATCCCTCCCCTTTCATCATATTTACTACTGCATAAATCAGTGTAACTGGAGTCAGCTAATAAACTTTCACAACCACAGGTCTCATGCTGAACTCCATAACCCACAAATATTTGCTCTATAAAATATGACAGGTTGGGAAAGTTAGGTAGATCTGGACAGCAATAAATGATCCTAATTTTTGTATTATATCTATGAGTTGTATTTGAAATTGCCAGTACAAATTTACTTTCAATGGAGAAAAAAATCATAAATCCATGGATAGAATTTAATCAAAATATTTTAGTAGTGAAATAAAATTTAATTTAAATTAATCTTAATAGCATGGTTAGCTTCACTGGATTGCACATGATATAATGTCCTCTAACTTATTTTATGATGATGGTATTAAAATCAACCTTGGGTTTGTCTCATTCACAAATCAGACATAAGAGACTTTTAATTTTATTTGCTGAAGATTTCCACCAATACAAACATGAATTCCCTTGGAAGGTCTCTGAAGGAAAAGGAACTAGAATGGATATTAAATAGCTTTCCATCAAAACAAAATGACAACTCTAAAGAAAAGCCAATATTAGAATTAACAAAACTTTCTTTAAATATTACTAGTAAATATTTAAAGCTTAAGCTAGTTTCTATCAAGGTATCTACTATTAGCTCAGTTCAGTCGCTCAGTCGTGTCTGACTCTTTGCGACCCCATGAATCCCAGCACGCCAGGCCTCCCTGTCCATCACCAACTCCTGGAGTTCACTCAGATTCACATCCATCGAGTCAGTGACGCCATCCAGCCATCTCATCCTCTCTTGTCCCCTTCCCCTCCTGCCCCCAATCCCTCCCAGCATCAGAGTCTTTTCCAATGAGTCAACTCTTCGCATGAGGTGGCCAAAGTACTGGAGTTTTCAGCTTTAGCATCAGTCCTTCCAAAGAACACCCAGGGCTGATCTCCTTGCAGTCCAACTATTAAGGGGAACCATAATCCCCTCTCTCATTCAGATACTTCTACTCCCAAGAGGAAAACATATTTAACAATCTCTTCATTCTGTAGTCACTGCTGTCCTTGTGAGAAGCAGAGATTACTTGGTGGGTAATTTCACGTACTTCAATTTAGTGAGAAAAAGGTGTAAAAAGTTTGTCCGAGATCTGGGTGTCTTTTCCCACTTGGTCTGAATAAGTTTAACTCCAGGGAAGAAGTATTTGAGAAGCCATTTGGCTGCAGGTCCAGGCTGTGATTTCTTTTGTTTTTAATTAAAGGATAATTACAATATTATGTTGGTTTCTGCCATACATCAACATGGATCAGCCATAGGTATACATATGTCTCCTTCCTGTTGAGCCTCTCCCACCTCTCACCCCACCCCTATAGGTTGTCACAGAGCCCTGGGTTGAGTTGCCTGAGTCATACAGCAAATTCCCACCAGCTATCTATTTTACATGTTAGTGTCTATCTTTCCATGCTACTCTCTCCATTTGTCCTACATCCTGCCTTCATGTCCATAAGTCTGTTCTCTGTCTGCATCTCCACTGCTACCCTGCCAGACTATGGTTTCTAATTGATATAATAATAAAGTAATATATAACCAGTAATAATAAAGTAGATGGTTTGATCTCTACCTGATTTGTGTTTATTCCCCATGTGGTTTGAAATTGAACTCCCTACACCAAATACACAGTGGGGTCACAGTGTTCTTACCAATTTACCTCCTGAAATTCTACTCATCTTTAAATGTTCATGTCTAGTATCACCTATTTCAGTAAACATTTCATTGATTCTCTTATTGAAATTAACTTTCTCCTCAATGTTCCCAGGGCACTTTGTAGTTTGCTTACAGCACTTGTCCTATTTCTTCACTAGCTTACAAATAAAGCCAGCGACAATAAATTATTGGTGTGCTTTTCAAACAATGCCTTGCATAGAACTGTTCAATAATTGTAAAATTAATTCTAAAATTTATATATTCCTCAATGTGAGGATATTGAAATCAAGAATGTGTTATGAAGTATGAAGAGAATGACAGTCTATAAAAATGAAATCATCATATATATTCTATATAGCCAACAAATAAGACCACATTCCTGAATAGTTCAGGGGAAACTGTTAGCCAGCAGCCTTCAGGCAATGATAACTTGTGCACTGGGAATTTCTATGTATTTTCTGCACTGCTAGTTCTAATGTTTATGAAAAATTTATACAACTCTCAATGGAAAGCTCCTCACTGATAAACCCAGGCCTTGGTTTTTCTTGAGATTTCAGACATTAATCCTAATTTTATGCTTACATATAGATAAGAGATTTAATGTTCAAAATAATGCAAATATACTTTGATTCAAATATAAATCAGTGTATGAAATAATAGGAAAAAGGAAAATTGCAGAAGCATTCTAATAATTATACATAGGCTTCCTTGTGGCAATTAACAATGTTTAAAAAACACTGAAGCACAATTTCATCGGTCTGAAAGGCACTCATTCACCTCATTTAACAAATATTTACTGAACACCAACTACATGCCCAATCCTCTACAGGGACTGGAAGTACAGCAGTGCAACATAACAGACATAAATCCCAGCCTCACTGAGGTTACAACTGGCATAAAGTGCTAGATATTAAACAGATAATCAAGCAAATAAAATTATGATTTAGGGTTGCCCAGAAAAAAAGGAATTAGGTGAGAGTGGTGAGCAGAGAATTACATGATCAGGAATATTCTAATAATCTAAATCATGCCATATACCATCACAAATTTAGTAATTTTTAACATCTACATATATTCAGTTCAGTTCAGTTCAGTCACTCAGTCGTGTCCGACTCTTTGCGACCCCACGAATTGCAGAATGCCAGGCCTCCCTGTCCATCCCCAACTCCCGGAGTTCACTCAGATTCACGTCCATCGAGTCAGTGATGCCATCCAGCCATCTCATCCTCTGTCGTCCCCTTCTCCTCCTGCCCCCAATCCCTCCCAGCATCAAAGTCTTTTCCAATGAGTCAACTCTTCGCATGAGGTGGCCAAAGTACTGGAGTTTCAGATTCAGCATCATTCCTTCCAAAGAAATCCCAGGGCTGATCTCCTTCAGAATGGACAGGTTGGATCTCCTTGCAGTCCCAGGGACTCTCAAGTCTTCTCCAACACCACAGTTCAAAAGCATCAATTCTTCGGCGCTCAGCTTTCTTCACAGTCCAACTCTCACATCCATACATGAC
>SJYQ01000088.1:122376-192319 GCA_006410935.1 Redunca redunca | reverse complement strand
TATTTATCTTTCTCTGTACTAACTTCACTCTGTAGAATAGGCTCTAGGTTCATTCACCTCATTAGAACTGACTCAAATGGGTTCCTTTTCATGGCTGAGTAATATTCCATTGTGCATATGTACCAAAATTTCCTTATCCATTCATCTGTCAATGGACATCTAGGTTACTTCCATGTTCTAGCTATTCTATATAGGGCTGCAATGAATAATGGAATACATGTGTCTTTTTCAACTTTGATTTCCTCAGGGTATATGCCTATGAGTGGGATTGCTGGGTCATATGGTGCTTTTATTTCTAGTTTTTTAAGGGCTCTGCATACCATCTTCCATAGTGGCTGTATCAATTTACATGCCAACAGTGCAAGAGTGTTCCTTTTCTCCACACCCTCTCCAGCATTTATTTTTTGTAGACTTTTTGATGATGGCCATTTGACTGGTATGAGGTGATATCTCATTATACCAAACCTCAATTTTTAAAACCCTCATGCTACTGTCTAGTTGGGGTTCATCAATTTTAAACTAATTCCCAAAGTAGCTTTGGATAGAGTGTGTGTTAATGAAATCAGCACAATCTGGAAACAAGGACTTTGGATNCATCAATTTTAAACTAATTCCCAAAGTAGCTTTGGATAGTGTGTGTGTTAATGAAATCAGCACAATCTGGAAACAAGGACTTTGGATAATGTGATAACTACACACACCTGTGTACACATACACATATATATATATATAAATAAGAATTCACACTTTCACAAAATAATGTTCAAGTTCCATTATAAAAATTTTAGGTAAACCTTGAAAACAGGATTTTATATATATATATAGTTTTCATTGCAATCCCAAAGAAAGGCAATACCAAGAAACATTCAAACTACTGCACAATTGCACTCATTTCACATGCTAGTAAAGTAACGCTCAAAATTCTCCAAGCTAGGTTTCAAAAGTATGTGAACAGAGAACTTAACATGTTCAACCTGGATTTACAGAAGGCAGAGGAACCAGAGATCAAATGCCAACATCCATTGGATCATAGAAAAAGAAAGGGAATGATAGAAAAACATCTACTTCTGCTTTATTGACTACGCTAAAGCCTTTGTGTGGATCACAATAAACTGTAGAAAACTCTTAAAGTGATGGGAATACCAGACCACCTTACCTGCCTCCTGAGAAATTTGTGTGCAGGTCAAGAAGCAACAGTTAGAACTGGACATGGAACAACAGACTGGTACCAAATTGGGAAAGGAGTACATCAAAGCTGTATATTGTCACCCACTTATTTAACTTATTTGCCGAGTACATCATGTGAAATGCCAGGCTTGGATGAAGCTCAAACTAGAATCAAGATTGCCGGGAGAAATATCAATAACCTCAGATATGCAGATGACACCACGGTTATGGCAGAAAGTGAAGAGAAACTAAAGAACCTCTTGATGAAGGTGAAAGTGGAGAGTGAAAAAGTTGGCTTAAAAGTCAACATTCAGAAAACAAAGATCATGGCATCTGATCCGGTCCCATCGCTTCATGGCAAATAGATGGGAAAACAATGGAAACAGAGAAAGACTTTAGTTTCTTGGGCTCCAAAATCACCACAGATGATGACTGCAGCCATGAAATTAAAAGACGTCCTCCCCTTGCACCAGTCCCAAGCATCCTGCATCCTGCATCGGATATCGACTGGCGATTCGTTTCTTACTTGATAGTATACATGTTTCAATGTCATTCTCCCATCTCATCCCACCCTCTCCCTCTCTCTCTCCCCCAGAGTCCAAAAGTCCGCTCTATAGATCTGAGGACCCAGAGAGATGGTATGGGGTGGGAGGTGGGAAGGGATTCATGTTTGGGAACTCTTGTACACTCATGGTGAATTCATGTCAATGTTTGGCAAAAGCAATACAGTAATGTAAAGTAAACTAAAGTTAAAATAAAAATTTCAAAAAATTAAAAAACAAAAAACAAAAAAACAAAATACTGAGGTATGTTTGTGAGGGATGATAACCTCATTGGCATCTACCATTCTTGAAAGGAGACTGGAATGCCATTTAAGAGCTGAAGAGACCAGATGCCAGATTTTAAAGGCACAACTGAGTAATGGAATGCTATTTCTGTTTTAGACTCTTTTTTTTTTCCTGTTGGACTATGAATGCACTATATACAATACCCTCAAAATAAACTGATTATTTATAAATAAATAAAAGATGTGTGCTCCTTGGAAGAAAAGCTATGACAAACCTAGACAACATATTAAAAAGCAGAAACATTATTTTGCCAACAAAGGTCCATATAGTCAAATCTATCCTTTTTCCAGTAGTCGTGTATAGATGTGAAAGTTGGATCATAAAGAAAGCTGAGTGCCAAAGAACTGATGTTTTTGAACTGTGGCATTCAAGAAGACTCTTGAAAGTCCCTTGGACTGCAAAGAGATCAAACCAGTCAATCCTAAAGGAAATCAATCCTGAATATTCATTGGAAGGGCTGATGCTGAAGCTCCAATAATTCGGCCAACTGATGTGAAAAGCCAACTCATTAGAAAAGACTGTGATGCAGGGAAAGACTGAAAGCAGGAGGAGAAAGGGACAGCAGAAGAGGAAATAGTTGGATGGCATCACCAACTCATTGGACGTAAGTTTGAGCGAACTCCGGGAGATAGTGAAGGACAGGGAAATTTGGTGTGCTGCAGTCCATGAGGTTGCAAAGAGTTGGACACAACTGAGCAACTGAACAAAACAATACATATACACACATAGAAATTCTTAAGGAATTGTAAATATTTTTCTCTTAAGTGAATCCTCAATGTATTAAAATGTTTTTAGAGCCACAGTGATTAAGTATTTCAATAACTCTTAACCTCTCTCATAAATGAGATCTAAAGAACAATGGAAAGTAGACACAGTAGCTCAATTTGCTTCAGCACTTAGTTTGTGCTCTTGTACTATAAGAACAAATGCTAATTACTGTTCAGCCCTAATGCTAATCTCAGCATCTGCTAATTAAAAGATCACATCTTCTGCAAAGTCAGCATTACCATTCAAATGAAAACATTAATCAGTTTGAAAAACTCAAAATCAATCAACTGAAGAGAGAAAGTTGTCAGCCTCCAATGAATTGATACCAGTGAAATATCAAGAGTGCAAAAGAGCTAGTGTCAATTTATTAATATATGCCTCAGCTACACAGATTCACATCATTACAAAAGAAATGCTTTTTATTCTGTTTCTATATTTCACTCTGACCATTCACTTACATATTATTTCTATATACAATATTATAATATCATCTGGCTTTTAAGGAGATCTTGTTTTACATTTAATATACTAGAGATATGACTAAAGACCAGATTTTAAAAATAGATGTTGCAGAGTTTTCAAAAAGCTAATGCAACTTAGTGAGGTACTTCCAGAATACTAATAACTGCAGAAAACCTCAGCTGCATTAATTATCATACAGCTTCTTTTTTTTCTTTTTTAAAGCTAACCAATAGGTCTATCTTTTATAATGTTTATCAATATTCACAACATCTAAAATGCAGACAGGGTTATACTTCAGGTCAAATAAAAAAAATGGTATTTCTCAGCTTCACTCAAGGAGTTGGTACAAAAGATCTAGGATTTGGTCAGTGGTGATCTCCTTCATCACATTTTGTCTTCTTCCCTGTGTCAAAGAACAAAGACTATTAGGAACCTACTATCTCCCTTCTCCCCTTCCCCCTGAAGTGGGGGAAAATGCAGCTAACCTAGCTCTGTTGACCAAAAGTTTCTTTAAATATTCAACCGGAACCCACCCCCAAAAAACTAAAAATCATGACATAAGGGATGGCAAGATATATAAAACATACATGCAATGCTTTCCTTATTTTTTTTTTTCATTTGGGGTATAGATGCTTTCAGTTCAGTTCAGTTGCTCAGTCATGTCCAACTCTTTACGACCCCATGAACCACAGCACACCAGGCCTCCCTGTCCATCACCAACTCCCAGAGTCCACCCAAACCCATGTCCACTGTGTCAGTGATGCTATCCAACCATCTCATCCTCTGTCATCCCCTTCTCCTCCTGCCCTCAATCTTTCCCAGCATCAGGGTCTTTTCAAATGAGTCAGCTCTTCACATCAGGTGGCCAAAGTATTGGAGTTTCAGCTTCAATATCAGTCCTTCCAGTGAACACCCAGGACTCATCTCCTTTAGAATGGACTGGTTGGAGTCCAAGGGACTCTCAAGAGTCTTCTCCAACACCACAGTTCAAAAGCATCAATTCTTCGGTGCTCAGCTTTCTTTACAGTCCAACTCTCACATCCATATGACCACTGGAAAAATCATAGCCTTGACAAGACACTCATTGGAAAAGACCCTGATGCTGGGAAAACCTGAAGGCAGGAGGAAAAGGGGATGACAGAAGATGAGATGGTTGGATGGCATCACCAACTTGATAGACATGAGTTTGAGCAAATTCCAGAAGTTGGTGATGGACAGGGAAGCCTGGTATGCTGCAGTCCATAGGGTCGCAGGAGTCGGACATGAGTGAGTGACTGAACTGAACTGATAGATGCTTTACAATGCTGTTTTAATTTCTATTGTACAACAAAGTAAATCAGCTATATGTATACATACATTCCCTCTCTCTTGGATCTACCCCCCTCCACCCAGCCCCTATATCCCACCCTGTTAGGTTATTGCTGAACTGAGCTCCCTGTGCCATACAGCAGCTTCCCACTAGCTATCTATTCACACACGGTAGCGCATATACGTCAATTCCAGTCTCTCAGTTCATCCTCTCTTTATGCCCCCTCCCCACATCCAGATACCCATTCTCTACATCTGCGTCTCTATTTTTGCCCTGAAAATAGGTTCATCAGTACCATTTTTCTGGATTCCTTACATTTTAAAAGTTTAATCTATGTCAAACTCCTGGCAGTCCAAATGAATATACACTTGGAAAATGAAAAGATTCCTAATATCTTCAGAATGTACTGCTCATGTATTAAAAAAAAAAAAAAAGAAAAAAGAAAAAAACTTTAGGGGAAAATAAGCTTAAGCAATCTCTTAGTAGTCAGCAACAACAATAAATTAAAATATGAAACTGTAACTCTGATGGAACACAACTACAGATGAATAAATATCTTTGTGTTCTGAAAAAGGAATGAGTAAAGAATTATATGTAAATTCACATGCAGAGCAAAAGCTATTAATGTAGTAAAATCTGAAAGAGAAAGTCAAATTCATAGCCTTGTTTATCTAAAAAGATAGGAAGAAAGCAAGCCTAGACAGATTTACAATTATGATTTCATTGGGTGGACAAAAAAGTTTTGATATATACCACATTGAGGAAACTCAGCTCTAATTCACTTTATTGAATTATAAAATAAGTAATACTTTTTCCAAAACAACCTCATGTGACAACTGTAATTCAGAGGAATTATTACTAGGATTTACAATGCTTTTCTTAAACAGACCTCCACTTACAGATGCTAAAAATCACTAAAATAATTAGTTGGCTATCATAATATTGATATATGCTCATAAAAGTTCATTTTATATGTATAAGTCCTAAAAAGCTTTATTAGAATAACAGTTATGTTCTATCTAGTAAAGATTGTTTTCATAAAATATCAAAAGATAAAGAAGAAAAGTTTCAGTAGTATTATTTTATCTCTGTGGTGTTGAGTAGAAAAATGGCTGATGGATTCAGCAAAGAAAAAAGCATGTCTCCTCCTTGACCATTTACAGGAAGGATTCACTCTCATGTACTTAGAAACATTAATGAAAGCTGCACATCTAGAGTGGAAGAAAAGGCCTCTCAAAAGCAGACTCACTATATCCAAGCCCACAGAGACTGACATAGATAAGCAGAATGTCACCTTACTAATTTACAAGGAGAACTAACCTTCACAGGGACCCAGATACTAGATCTCAGCCATCAGCCCACTCTTTCTCTAAGGGCAGATGGTCTCACCAATGGATGAAGAATTTCCTTTCTACACAACCATAGCTAACCAGCTCTTCTCCTGAGTGACACAGTATTCATCAGATCTAGTCATACTTTAATCTAGCAAAGAGCTATAGGCCAAAGAGCGTTTCAGTCACTTTGAGATGGTTTTACACACCTATGCTTTATCCATTCTGTGCTTATCTCACCTTTAGAGGAATTTTTATTTCCCTTGGTTCTTACTTATATAAGCAACACTTTGGTCTAAAAGTTCTCACACACTGCACTATCATTCTGCAGTGTAAGGATTATATTTGTAAAGCTTGATACAATCAGTGGCACAGCCAGAAAAGATGTGGTAATAAAAAAGATTAGCCAAAA
Organism: Redunca redunca; assembly: GCA_006410935.1. Classification (NCBI taxonomy): domain Eukaryota; kingdom Metazoa; phylum Chordata; class Mammalia; order Artiodactyla; family Bovidae; genus Redunca; species Redunca redunca. The sequence continues at coordinate 186,022 of SJYQ01000088.1, read as the reverse complement.
AACAGGTTTGAACAGCAAATTAAGAATTACAGATCAACTAGTTCCACCCTCTTAAAATTATCGTAAGTTTAACAGAGTGCAGTTAAACACTTAATACATATCTGCTAGTACAAACTCTAGGTTAGCAAGCACATTTCAGGAGTGAGGATTTGGGAGTTGAAGGGATCAAACATTTACTGAATGCCTCTTACCTCTAGACATATAAACTAAATAAATGAGAACCTATTTTCTCATTAATTCCTTATAGACATAGGGTAGGCATTATCTCCATGAGCAGAAGAATAAGCTAAGCCTCTCCTTCCAAGTGTTCCTGAGACCTTGCTTTGTTAGTTAAGTTCTTCATCTGCTCACATTTTCTCTTCAGACTGACTTCTACAACTCACAATTATGTTCCACCCTCTCTTATCTTCAAAGTGCAAGTGAGCAATACAGCAAACAAAAAACCAACCCTCACGGCCATCTATAATTCTCCTCTGGACACTGCCAAAAATTTCTCTTGCTCTTCCCAACAAATGGGGAAATAATTTATACTTGCTGTCTGTTCTTACCCACCTCTCCCTCAATCACCAACCCTCTGCAATCATCTTTTTTGGCCAGCACCAACTTTCACGGAAAACACTCTGGAAAAAGGTCACTAATTACATTTGAACAAGAACTTCTGAAATATTCTTTCTTTGCTTCTTTTTTAAAGTCGTTTCCTCTACACTCTGTGACCATATCTTTTTGCTTCCCTTTTCTAGTTTGGATCCCTCAGAGTTCCTCATGAATTTATCCTTGGCTATATTCTATGCCTGTACTTTATGACTCCTCCTAGTAATTTAATCCATAACCTTGGCCTAACCCTCCATCCAAAGATGACAAAATCTGTATCTCTAGCCCAAATCCTCCCCATAGGTTCCGAAATCTATCTCCAGACCATACCCATGAGGAAGTGAAAGAAATGGCCTATACTGAATGCAATACCTTTCCCACCATTTTTTTAATGTTCCTCTAACACCATACAATAACACCACCATCCTGTCTATCATGCAGGTAACATATAAATCAACTTGGATTTCTTCTCCTTTACTGTCCATCCACAATTTAGTCATTAGCTCCGAAATATTTTACTTTCTTACAACCTTCTCACCATCCCCATGGCTACTGCCTGGTGAGGTCCCTAACATCTTTCCAAGAGGCACCTAAGACTGGCCCCTCTTGCAGAATTCCTTATCGTCCATGTCCTACACTTGTTAACCACAAGAAAGTCCAAGCCCCAGAACCTGGCTCAAACTCACCTCTCTAGCTTTTTTAAAAATATATATTTGATTTATTTATTTGTCTGTACCAGATCTTAGCTTTGGCACACAGTATCTTTCATTGCAGTATCTGGGAACTTTAGTTGTAGCATACAAACTCTTAGTTGCAGCATGTGGGATCTAGCGCCCTGACTAGGGATCGATCCCAGGCTCCCTGCACTGAGAGCTTAGAGTCCTAGCCACTGGACCACCAGGGAAGTCCCCACACCTCTCCAGCTTTATTCACCAGAATTTCAGACCTCTCTTGTAAACCACATCAATATAACACCCATGCTTGTGCACACACACCAAATTTATCCTCAAGTTCATCCTCTTTCTGCGACACCTTTCAGCACAATATTCAGATCAGTGCCACATTGATCCAACACCTAATGGAGTCTCAGGAAGCCAATTTCAATTTCTTTGTTGACTGACCTGATCCACAATATGTTTTAATACCAAGGCATGATTATAAAAATAACAGAGTTCTCCTCTCAGTTAAGTGTCAACAGAAGTAATTCTCATGTCGCCAGTTTAGATATGCCAAACCACAACTGCCAAACCACAATTTCCACCATAACAAGAATTATGGACACAGTATATTATCATGTTCTTCACTGTCACAAATTAAGAGGCTTTCTATCTACATCCACCAGTAATAACAGGGCTCATACCTTACTATATAAGAACCTCTGAATTACTTAGCAGTTTTAGCTCACGATAATAATAAACCCCTATACTAACAATGTTACTAAGACTGTGAATGCTGAATATATGATAATGTTGCTCAGAGTTACTAGCAAGCACTTCTGATATTCTATAACTTCCAGTGTCAAGAAGCAACTTAAATTTGATGCTGAGCCTTGAGAGCAAGCCCATGCATTCCCTCAGATAACATAACACTGTCTTCCATACCCAACTGGATACAAACACTGATGCAAATGTCACTAAAGGTATATAAGCAACCATTATACAGAACATATTTTAAGATATAATGAACTTACTATAAAGTAAAGAAAATGTAATTTTTCAAAAGAAAAAAAATCTTTCCTTCACAAAGAGGTCCTTTTCATTGTGGGACTAAGGAGAATACCAAAATTCTTAACCTAAGCAGGTCATTTTATGTATCATTCTCATTCTGTCAGCAAAAGATGCCTCTCTCCTTATTAATAAATTAAAATTTTCCCTAACAAATGTCCTTGAAATTGGCTATTTACCTTTAGAACATAGTTCATATGTATAGCTATGGATGATGTATCTCAATGCCCCAAGCAGGAGAGACTAAGTAACATGCTTTCACTTCCTTATTCATTTTCTAACTTCTATACAACTAAAATTGTGTAGAAATTTGGATTAAACTTCCTTATATGTTCTGACATCCTTCAAGTCTTTATTCAAATGTGACCTTCTCAATGAAGCCTACCCTGTTTAATATGACAACCTGCCTGCCTTTCCCCTCAACCTATTCCTCTAATCCCCTTATCCTGCTCTGCCTTTTCTCTAGAGCACTTACTACCTTCCAAAAGGCAGCATAATTCACTCACTTTTTAACTTTTGGAGAAGGCAATGGCGACCCACTCCTGCAAGCTTGCCTGGAAAATCCCATGGGTGGAGGAGCCTGGTGGGCTGCAGTCCATGGGGTCGCTAAGAGTCGATGACGACTGAGCGACTTCACTTTCACTCTTCACTTTCATGCATTGGAGAAGGACATGGCAACCCACTCCAGTGTTCTTGCTTTTTACTACTGCATATATTCTCCAGCAGAGAAAAACATTCTGGGAAGACAGTAACCTTTGGCTGTTGCTTATTTCTCATCCCAAGTAACCAGATCAGTATCTGGTTCTGAATAGGTACTCAAATATACGTTGGTTGAATATTAAATACATAATTTCATTTCACCTGTTTGTCTGACCTGGTTAATAAACAGTAACCTATGATGAAAACGATACTTGTAAGATGAGAACGTCCCCATGGTCATTACCACAGAAGTTAACCTTATTATATCTTCTCGCATATCATACGGCCCACCACCCAGTGCTATGTGCTCAGTTGCTCAGTTGTGTCCAACTCTTTGCAACCTCATGTACTGTAGCCCCCCAGGCTCCTCTGCCCATGGGATTTTTTGAACACCCCTCAGTACCCTTCTCCAGAGCTCCAACTCCCGCAGTGGAGATAGCACTGACTTAAGGGCTGCTGGACTGGTCAGGAGACATGCAGGCTTTCAGTGTAACTTCATTATCGTTGTTTGTTCCTCTGAGTACTCTGTTCCAATACTTTCTCCTTTCCACAACTCCAACTTTTTAGTCTATAAAATGAAGGATCTAGATGGTAAATACAAACACTGTATTATACTAACAGTATAGCTTGGGAAGAACAGCTAATGTTCTTGCAAGCAAAGGGATGAAGGAAGAAAAAGTATAGTAGTAGTACATGGCATAAAGAAGGGGTGTGCAATGGACATTTTAAAAAGAAAGAAGACAAAAGCACAGGAAAGTAACATAAAGGAGAATAGTTTATAAAAGAAAAACTGTAGGAATTTAACCCATATCACTTCAATCACTCACAATGGCCTAAAGAGATGACCTGGTCCTAAGTGAAAATATGTGTGCAGAAGCGCTTAACTAAAATTAAGTTTAATATGTTGAATATAAGGTTTTATTATTATTATTATGTTTGTGTGTGAGCATGTGTACTCAGTCATGTCTGACTCTTGTGACCCCATGGACTTTAGCCCTCCAGGCTCCTCTGTCCATGGAATTTCCCAGGCAAGAATATGTAATGGGTTGCCATTTCCTCCTCTCGGAGATCTTCCCAACCCAGGGATCGAACCCACATCTCTTGTGTCTCCTGCACTGGCAGGCAGATTCTTTACCACTGTGCCACATGTTATCATTATTAAGGGATTTTTCATTAGAGTACTCAAATAAACCAGATGGCTTTTTTCATAATGAATTTTAGTACTAATTATAAATTTGTTTTAAAAGTCTATAATAATAAATACTCAAGCAAATAATTTTGTAATAGAACAACATTACAGAAAGTTGAAGCTTTGTCACTATCGACATTCAGGCTGACACAGAGGCAACAAAATTATCCTGGTTGATGACACCTTTGGGTGAGTTGTGCTGGTGGCAGTTCCACACACACAGTGTGGCCTCCTCTGGCTCTATTCTGGTGAGTGCTCTAATGAAAGCAGAAGGTCCGTCTCTTAATAAAAGTATTTTCAGAGACTTTATCTATAATAACACCTATCTTAAAGCACATTTTCAAAACGCCAGGCCCTGTTCTAAACATGTTACATACTTCAAGCCAGTCAATCCTTAAAACAGCAATGTGAAGCTGCTGCTATCATTAGCTCATTTTCAGGATGAATAAACTTACTTTTCTAAAGTGACACTGCTAGTAACTGGAAGAACTGGAATTCAAACCTAAGCAAACATTAGAATAGACATCCTACCTCTTTAAATCTAGATAAGAATATATAAGAGGTGTAACACAATATGTGTAACAATAATTGATCACTTACTCTGTAGCAAGCCTTTCTCTGATTTTTCCACACACATCATCACATTTAATTTCCACACAATCCCAGGAGGGAGAAATCACCATTCTCTCTATCATTTTAGATTAGGACACTGGGGCTCTGGGAGGTTAAGTACTTGCACAAATTCATATCTCTAAATTTCCCACCTCTATCTGTTGAACAATGCTTCTTTCCTCCTTCCTATCTAATGGTCTCATTCTTGCATTGTAATAGCATGGCACAGTCATCATTACCTCAGTGTTATATACTCAAATAAACTCCTATCCAGGTATTGTACATTGCAATGCAGATATTTGACACTATGGGTATTTTTAATTACCTTATGTTTATCATTTACCATGTCCTAGAGGCAGTGAGATTGCTCTAGGGAATAAAATGAAGAATACAGATACTATTTGTGGGAAATACAATAAACAGATAGCTACAAAAAGCCTTAAGAAATGCCACAGCAAAGAAAGTGCAGTTGCTAAGAAATGCAGAAAAGGATAACCTTATCCAGATTTGGGAGCTGAGTGATGTCTAAGCTGAGTCCTAAATGATAAGCCTGAAATTGCCCAGTGAAGAGGGAAGGATGGAGAGATGGAAGTTCAGTAATGTATACCCGGAAGAAAAGACCAAAGCCAAACTCAGGCTTCCGTGGTGTCTCAGACGATTAACAACCTGCCTACAATGCAGGAGACCAGAGTTCGATCCCTGAGCCAAGAAGATCCCCTGAAGAAGGGAATGGTGACCCATTCCACCAGTATCCTTGCCTGGAGAAGCCCATGAACAGAAGAGCCTGGCAGGTAACAGTCCAGGGGGTCACAAAGAATTGGACACAGCTAAGTGACTAACACTTTCACTTTCAATGCCAAACTCTGGGAGAGGGTTTGTTTTTGTGTTTTGTCCCCTCCCAACACCCTCCATAAATAATTTCCCTTCATGAATTACTAGCTAGCAGCCTCTTCATTCTACAAAACCTCTCACCTGGAATCATAGGATGTCTTCCAACTTTAATTTCTGTCCCACCCAGCCTCCAGAGAAGACAAGCATAACAACAACCTCACATGGAGTCATGTGAATCTACCTTTATTGCTACAAACTGCTTATCTGGCATGCCTGAGTTCAGTCCTGCACACACTGAGACCATCGTCTCCTAGAGACAGAACAATCCTCACACTGGACCATTTTATCCAACTGGGCTGCTGCCTCAGTCTCCTTGTATAGCACAAACAACACCTGCTTGGGCTGAGGGACTGCCTGGGACAGATGCCCACCTGGCTGTGCCCGAGCCAACTAGCCTAGTTCTTATCAGCACTTCTCTCCAGAAAACTACTGGCTTTCATCTAAGACTAAAATCTTTGCAACCTATCTGCAAGTTTGATAAGCCTCAAGATATTATTAGACATATCATGATATAAACTTCTAGTTAGTACACAATAAATATTTTGTTGAATGGTTAAATAAAGCTCTACTACTATGAAACTCCTGTGACAGGTGGTTGGGATCAACAATAATTTTTTATAAATCATAACATACAAATAAAAAAACAACGGGGGTGAAAGGGTTATAGAAAATTGGGGAAGAGACCTCACTACAGTTTCTTAACAATTTATGCAGTGAACCCCACATTAGAAATTCAGAAAAGATAAGGAAAGATTGTAACATCTGGAGTATTTTCACAACACTTGACAGTTCTACTAAGTACTGTTGCATTTAACCAAACTGGGTCTAATGCTGATGATCTAAAAGAATTCACATGCAATAGAGCAACAACAATAACAAAGCAGAATGCCTATCAGACGATGAGGACTCACTAGGTGCTGATGAGGACTCACTAGGTGCTGGTGAGGACTCACTAGGTGCTGGTGAGGACTCACTAGGTGCTGGTGAGGACTCACTAGGTGCTGAGAACTGTGCCAAGGGATTCTGCAGACAGTATTAGCTGCTTGTCATTCACCTCCCTTTTCCTAAGTAGCAGAAACTTCACATTGTTCAGGGTAAGAATACAACTATTTAAAATTTACTTGATTCCCTAGACACCCCTCTAGCTAGGAGTGGTCCTATGACTCATCACTGTTGAAAGACATAGAAACTGAGTATTTTCTAGAAAAATTTTCCTCTACCTTTACTAGTTCCAATACCTCTACACAACTTTTTCTCCTTCTTCCTATGGCTGATGTGAAGGCCAACTATGAGAATACATAGGATGTAAGAGCAACATGACTGCTGCTGCTGCTAAGTCACTTCAGTCGTGTCCGACTCTTTGTGACCCCACAGACGGGAGCAACATGACCAGGCTCAAGCAATAGGAGCTTCAGGTCTCACTGTCATCAAAAACATGTTACACTAGCATTGGACTACTCACTTCTGGAACTATTTTTGCATGAAAAAAATCAAAACTATATTTAGTTAAATCTCTTTAGGCATTTGCATGCATTGTCTTATCTGGATTTTTACTTTGTTGAATTGGCAATATTCTTATTCTAGGAGCCTGGTAAAGTTAAAATGCCTCTATGGCAGTATTCAGGGTTTCCCAGGTGGCAGAGTGGTAAAGAATCCACCTGCCAATGCAGGAGACACAAGAGATGTGGGTTGGATTCCTCTGTTGGGAAGATACCCTGGAGTAGGAACTGGTGACCAACTCCAGTAATCTTGCCTGGAAAATTCCATAGACAGAGGAGACTGGTGGGTTATAGTCCATGGAGTCACAAGAGTTGGACACAATTGAGCACATGGCAGTATTTTAACTACTACAATACTAAGGGGAAACTGTATTCATCACTATTATTTAATAGTTTTCTTCTTTTCTTGTTGTCATACCACTTCTAATTTATCCCCACCTCTCTACATCTCTTTATTCCTAAGGTTTCCTGATTATCTACCCATTCTTGGATAAAAGTTACATGTTATGATAATTTCTAAATTCATTCAATAGCAAGTTAACAAATCTCTTCTTTAGCTAAAATGAAAATAATAAAAATATACCAAAAGTTAACAATGTAACTTCTAATTACCTAACAATGACACCTCTGCTGATTTGTCCTTGATCCTCTCTCAAAATATGTCATATGGTATATACAGTGATTTAAAATCCTAAAATGATGCCTTTGTCAAAGAATTATAAAAATTAATATTTATTATTTTTATTGTGGACCAAACTGTGCTACGATTTTTAGATATATAGTCTCATGAATCTTAATACTATGGATGTAAGTACTATTTAGTATTCCCAACTTGCAAGAGACACAGGAAGGAGCAAATATCACCTAGCCAGCCATTGCCAGAGCCAAAACCTATGCTTTGGACATTTTGACTTCCACACATTATTCAGCCCTCACATAAATATCTGATGCTGAAATAAGTTTTTTAAAAATACATTCTAAAATTTTGATTCATACTCATTTGATGTTAGCCTGGCTTCTTTTTCACATATTTACAAAATAAAATTAATACATGTATGGTTGAAAGAAAAAATTAAGTTAAAAAAGTCATATGTCCAGTGTGAATCTGAGACATCTACATTACATTTCAAATGTACAAAATCTTATCCACAAATTCAAGTTTTCTCAAAATAATATTATAAAGCAAATAATGTCTAGATAAGACTACCTGAATAACTCTTTTCATTGCCTAATTACTACCTATTTAAAAGATTTTCCTCAAAGATGTACTAGCTATATGACTCACTTTGCATACGCTATTTTACATCTGCTCAGAATTTAGTTAATAGTAGTTTACCAACATTAATTTCCAGATTTGATCATTGAACTATAGTTACTGTTTTAGGCTATTCAGGCTACTATAGCAAAATACCAAAGATGTCAGTGGCATATAAAGGTAGAAATTTATTTCTCACAGTTCTGGAGATAGAACTTCTAAGTTCATGGTGCAGTGATTCAGTGTTTGGTAGGGCTTCCTGGTTCATAGATGATAGTCTTTTCACTGTGGCTAGGGAGTTCGGAGGGGTCTCTTTCATAAGACCGTTAATTCCATTGGTTCATGAGGCTCCACCTACATGACCTTAGACCTCTTAAGGGCCTCATCTCCTAATACTATTACATTAGGTATTAGGATTTCAACACATGAAATTTAGGACACCTTCAAACCGTAGCAATAACATTAGGGGACACTAATTAAGGAGTATATGGGAACTCTTCTATTATTTTTACAACTTCTAAATTGAAATTGATCCAAAATAAAACATTTAAGAAAATTGCCAGTTCTTTTAACAGAAAATTTTAGAGTAGCTTGCTGAGCAGTCCAGATGTCACTGAACATCAAATGAAGACCATTTTAAATATTCTGAGCTTTAGAATACCAGCATCACATAGCTTCTACTGGCTTTGTTTAACAATTAGGGCTTATTAACCTTTGATTTTTGACAAAGGAATGGTTTTACAAAGATAGAGCCATGAATGAAAAATGAAAACCTAAGTGCTACATTTGAACCCGAGAAGCAAAACACTGTATCTCATTAGTTATACAATTCCAAGGCTCAGTTCAGCCAAGGGCAGAATTAAAGAACAGATTATACTTTTCTCCATTAGGATTGTAATATAATTCTGAAAGAAAAGAAACACTTACAGGAAATACATTGCCATAAGAAAAGGTTAAAATTCCCCACTCCATCTTTGCCAGATTATCTTTGCTAAGGCAAAATAAAGTTTTACCTCTTCATTCATCAATGTGCATTTATGAAGCATGTATTATGTGCTAGTATTGCCAATCATGTTGAGCNNNNATGTTGAGCTCCAGAAAACAAAATCTTAAATAAAAATATTATCATTTTGATATATAACTTGCTCCCAAAACACAAATTAGTAAAATAATCTAGTTTTGAGTACCTAAAAAAGAGTTAAATTTGGTTTCTCATAGGGGTATATTTCCTGTTTCTTCTTCACTGAGCTTAAATAATCTCAATTTACAAAGATAATGAGGCTCTACTTTCATATACCTTTAAATTATTCTGAGGATTGAAGACAAGAGTTGGATTTTATAGGCTATCTACCTTCCATTAATTTTTTCTAATTGACACCCACATTTCTCCAGAGTGAGTTGAAATGACAACTTCATGCCACATTCCCATCAGAGCTATCCCTCTAGTTGTTTGCTAGGCAATTTGCAATCAAAGTAGAAAATCTCTCAGGGTTTTCACCTCCTCCATCTTCTCATAAAGTGAGGCCAATAAACAAAGGTCAAATATATCCTACTTTATAATTCAGAGATTATTCACCTAAGTAGTGGTATTTGCATTTCACCTAAAGTCATAAATCTAAAATGAGTCCCATAAAATGAATGAATTTCTGCTATCCACTCATCAAAATCTCAGCTCTATCAATGACGCTGAAGCTAAAATAATCATACCTGCACAGAAAACAAGAGATTTCTGACCATGTGGAAACCAATGTGATATTTCAAAAAAAAAAAAAAAAAGATTTTTCCTATCTCCCACACTTCAAAGTGAAATGATTTATTTACTGTTACAAATTCTAAAGTGTCCAGTTACAGCTAATATAAATTCTCAGTGTTTTCTTTTAAAGAAGTGGTCCTTAAACTCAGCCACTAGGATAACTACAGATATTGAGACACTCCTCACCAAGCTAAGAGGAAGAATTGTGCTAAGCCTGGATGGAAAGCATGATAATTACAATTGGGTTTAGAAATGTTAATGTTTATGCTGATATTTGAATTGAAAAGGAACAATAAAGAACTAACTCTAAGCTAGACAAAGTGACTCACCTATAACCCATGAGGAGTCATTATAAATTCTAGGTAGTTATTCTGGGGGAGACAAAGAATAAGGGTGGGGAGCACTCTGAGAGGCTGTTAGAGAAAAATGAGAACTTGAGAGCTACTAGCAAAAAAAAGTCAGATAACAAGATGGTAGAAAACAGTGATGGAAAAGATGTTATTAACAAATGAAACAAGGGGAACAGTCGATGGATTTTCACTCTGACTATGGGCCAAGAAAGGAAATAGATACATAGGACTGAATCCAAATAACTGGATGACCAAAGGTCTTGCTGGAAGACCAATTTTGATTGTTGACTAGGGCTCAGAAGAAACGGCCTTGCTCCTCTAAGAATGAGCTAAGCTCAGCTCTGGAATTAAATTGGATGCGAGAATGGCATTGAAACATGTATACTATCATGTAAGAAACAAATTGCCAGTCTATGTCCGATGCAGGATGCAGGATGCTTGGGGCTGGTGCATGGAGAGGACCCAGAGAGATGTTATGGGGTGGGAGGTGGGAGGGGATTCATGTTTGGGAACGCATGTACACTCATGGTGACTTCATGTCAATGTTTGGCAAAACCAATACAGTATTGTAAAGTAAACTAAAGTAAAAATAAAAGAGCAAAGGAAGTAAAAAGAGAGATGCTTTAAAAATCAGATGCCTGTTAAAATATATGAAGCTACATACAGCTAGGGTGAACAACAAGGTAATATTTGTAATTATCTGCACAGAGAAACACTGACTATGGTATTAGGACTATTTTTCCCTAGCAGAGGATAGTTAAGTGATATTATATTGCCTGGGGACAACACTGAGGTTAAGGAAGATGAGGCAGAAAGGATAATGTCCCTAACAGCATAGAGACAGGAAAGGGAGAAATGGGAAAACCAGACATTGACCCAGTAACTACATAAAACTAGACATGTTCCGAAAAGTTTCAGTCTTACATAGCCCTTTCAGCCACAGGGCTATCAACTCCAGGAAGGTGGGTTTGATTGGAAATTAACTAGCCCACAGTATCAGCCAGGAAATGACTCATGCCATATCATGACACCAAAAGAACATCCATACATTTCAAGTTTCTGGCCACTACTATATCAAATTATAATCAGTTTTAAAAGAACAAGAGTGGATTCCACATTCATGTACAATACACTGTCAACAAAAACCTAAATAAAGGCTCTTAAACAAACTTTAGATATGTATGTCCACCCCAAAAAATTATAACTATGGAAAATAAACATATTTAAAGTTTTCTCAAACCTGGAAAAAAAAAGAGTAATGATAAAAACAGTTTGTTAGATATGAAATTTTCATCAGATCCATCTTTGAGACCCCACTTAGATATTCACGCAAACATTCTTTTTGGAAATAAAAAATTAAAGTATGATTTTTAAACAGTTTTTTAAAATAAGTTATAATTTATCAATAAAATAGTTATGAGTGAAAAAGTACTGACCACTTAAAACAACGCAGCAAGAATTTTAAAAGAGAGGGTAGCAAATGTAAAGACACTTACCTTTTTTCCTATCACATTTTTTATTGCAATATTTGGAGATTTCTTCAGATACATTTAAAGTCTGGGATTTGTTAGTATTTGCGCTTAGAAGCTGATTGCTTGGTTCTAGATTGTCATTTCTATGGTGCTTCAAAAGGCATAGGGGAGGCAGGCAGAAACTAGGCAGTGTAAGAATGACAAGGTATCTCAAAGAAACCTGCTCTTCTGCCGAACAGTCAGTAAGTCACAAACACTCAGACACACACCCTCAGCACAGTAGGAAGAAAATAAAAATCAAATACAGGTTATTACCCCATAGTGTGTGGGCAAAACACCCACAATTGTTGACATATGAATCTTAACCATAAGTAGAGGCGTTTGACTGACACCACCACTCACCAATCTGGTTCTACACCTACATTCAAAACCACTGTGTTCCAGGAGAAGCAAAGAGAACTGTTTTACTTCTCTCTCAAAGTCACTGAAGCAGGAAGACCAATGAGAAATCCATAACAGGACAATTTTGCATCACTCCCTTCTCACTGCTCAAATTGTACTACTAGTCATAACTGCAGATAGACCATTAAATATGCTTTCTGCTCTTCTCTCAAACTGCCATAATAAAAGTAAAAGGAGATAAAATTATACCTATGATTTCTCCCTTCTTCCCTGGCATCTTAATCTCTCTCCAAAGAGAATTTTGTGACATGTTTCCAACTAATTTTCTAACTACCAATTAAGAAGAACACTTTAAAACTTGCTTTCTGAAAAGGACACAAATAAAGTTGAGATAAGAGTTTGACTCAAAAAAATAATAATCATCTAAGACACATCCTTAAGAATTACTCTTAGAGGTAGAAATAAAATTCAAACTCAATCTTTATTTTCTATATTTCCTCTATGAATAGCCTAGACAAGCATCTGCATAAACTGGAACAATCAATTTGTTCTGGCAATTATTACAGCTCATAGAGGTTTTGGGTCTGCTGCATTGGAGGCAGATTCCTTACCCTCTGAGCCACATCTAGAAGGCTCCAACAATTTCCCTACAAGCACTCCATATATTTGATAAAAATCAACAATTACAACCATGATATCAAACCCCTCATTAAAACTCCTGTATACAACAGTAGTGGAGGCCCAGTGTGTTTGTGTGTGCATGCGCTTAGTCGTGCCAGACTCTGAGACCCCATGGACTGTATCCCACCAGGCTTCTCTGTCCATGGGATTCTCCAGGCAAGAATACTAGAGTGGGCTGCCATGCCCTCCTCCAGGGGATCTTCTCAACCCGGGGATTGGACTGAAGTCTCTTGCATCTCCTGCACTGACAGGTGGATTCTTTATCACCATGCCATCTGGGAATCCCTTAAGACAGCACATAAATTCAAAACTTTTATTAGTACAGGAAAGTATGACATTGTCGATACTTTCTTAAGAAGATATTATTCACTTTATGGTCTGAGATTTTCTTTCCACCTTCCCTGACTGCACAATAAAAAAACAAAAACATATAAACTCATTCCTTACCAAGTTGGTCCTGATACCTATCATCCTTTTCTGCCATTCTTCTCACTGGCATTTCTAATGGAGCTTGAAAATAACATTATTTTTCCTGGCCTAATGTCTTATTTTATTTTGTTGTATTAGGTTGATTTTTGATTTCCTTTAATGTTTTATTTTATACATCATTTTCTAAGAAATCAGCACAGCTCAAGTCGCAGTTTGTATTAACTAAAGCTACTGAACAAAAGAGAACAGGGAATCTTTACAGTATTAATATTTAAATTTCTCACAAAAATTACAAAATATTTTTTTAAAAAGATAGAAGTTTAGGTTTGGGAGGGGAAAAAAATCTTGGCCATGTCACAGCTTTATATTTGGAGAATAAATCACCCAATAGTGTCTTAACAAGTAGCCTCAAGACAATATAAGATTAACACAAACCTACATGGACATATAATCTAAATGAAAAGTAGAATTTAACTCAATGCCTCCAGAGGAGAAAAAGAAGCAAACTTCATAAAAATAAAAAATCTAAATGGCTTCTCCGCAATTATGGTTATGATGAAATTGGCACAGCATGGTTTTAACCACATAGAAGATTAATATTTATTTTCAACAAATGTAGCTAGAAAAATGTTATTATATCCTCTCCTTTTTTCACTAGGAGCATGCTGATTGAAATGGATTCATTTATCTAAGCTGACAGCTAGACAAAACTATATTGTGAATATTTTTTATCTTTGATTAAATAAGAACTTAGCAACATCTGGTTTGCTACAATTATCCAAAATTATTCAAAATAAGTTCTTTTTTGATATGCTTAACTATGTCATTCTGTGTTTAACAGTTCTTTTTAATACAACATTCAGAAAAAATAATAAAACAATTACAGAATAAAATATTAATTCCAATGAAAGACTCAAAAACTCATGGAAAAATTAATAATTCATTTTTAGAGCAGTCAGGATTATAAATAATATTAGATATTCAATTACCCAGAAGAACAACTTAGGGTTTTTACTTTCATTCAAAAAGTCCTTTTAGTTGTCAAGAGAGTTTTAAAATTGCAACTCTTCTACCCAGTACAATTATAGAATAGAGAATACCTTAAATTGAAATGGACTTCCCTGGTGGCTCAGACAGTAAAGCGTCTGTCTACACTGCAGAAGACCTGGGTTTGATCCCTGGGTCAGGAAGATTCCGTGGAGAAGGAAGTGGCAACCCACTCCAGTACTCTTGCCTAGAAAATCCCATGGACTGAGGAGCTTGGTGCAGGCTACTGTCCATGGGGTTGCAAAGAGTTGGGCACCACTGAGCGACTTCACTTTAAATTGAAAGAGCAGCTCTTCATGAGGATACAAGTACTGACATACTACAAGGCTATCTCTGAAGGACAAGTTCTCACAAGTTAAGTACAAAGGGTACCAAGCCCTAGTTCTACACATCTGCAATTGTTCTCAGAATACTTGGCTACAAAATATTTTTAAAAATGGTACTGCTCTTATGCATACCAACTGTACAATTTTTTCTCAAAACCGCCAATAATTTTGGTAACTATTACCTAATTATAATTCCCCATTGCTTCAGGGTTTTATAAAACTGTATTCCATTCAACACTGAGTTCATACCCTATCCTTCCTAAGAGTTAATTCTTTATGAGAGTAATGCTATTTTCTTAAACTGTCCCTTTTTAAAATAAGCAACTTTCTTCAAATTTTAAAATGGTTTTTTTTTTTTAGGCTTCCATTTGTATCTCATAAACCGCTAGATAATCATTCTTTTCAGAATAAGTCAGAGATTTAAAAAAAAAAAACAAAACATAGTATGGTATATAAGAAGGAACATGACAAAATAATCCCAAATAGAAGGCCATGAAGATTGAAGACAACATGTAAAGTGATGTCAATCTTACAAAAATGTTGAGATTAAAGGATAAAAAGAGATGGCTTGAACCACTGTGTTTCACTCCTTGCTACATGCAAGCATGACAGTATCTATTTTTCCCATCTGACTCTCATATGCAATATACAAATCTTGTATTATATAACAGAAACTAATTTAATTATCATAATATCACTATGAAATAGATATCATTAAACCATTGATATAGAGAGTAAACTGAGACTCAAAAAATGACCCTAAATCACACAGCTCTTACTTGGTATGCAGCTCTAAAGTTTAGACTTAAGTTCATCTGACTCTAAAGTCTATGTTCTAAAACAGTAAGTCTCATGGACACAGTCAAGTTATTAGAGGTTATACTATTAAATTTTAAATCATCCAAGATATATTTCATGCATGAAGCTTACCTAGCATACTATACCTCGATCCTTAATAAAACAACCTATCGACATAAAATATAAACTCTATTTACATAATCAGGTACTCTAGGTTATCAAAAGACTAAAAGCAATCCCAACTATAAATGAAATCATATTCCCATACAAGTATAAGACAAGAAGACAAATAATCAAAAGCCATGGCAGAGTGTTATAAATGCTATAAAAGAGATATTTAAACAGTGTTATGGGAAATTAGAAAACAGAATACAAGGGGAAAATATAGTATTTAAATTGTTAATGAAGTATATAAGGGGTAAAACGTCTTTGAAATTCTTAAATAATATCCTGTCAACATTTCTGCATTTGTCACTCAGACTATCACACCACTGTAGTGTTGCAATAAACCTATATTACTGTCTTTTCAGGTGTTATTAAAACAGGAATTCCTTTGAATGACTTTGGGCTTCCCTGGTGGCTCAGAAGGTAAATAACCTTCCTGCAATGCAGGAAACCCAGGTTCAATCCCTGGGTTTGGAATATCCCCTGGAGAAGGAAAAGGCCACCCACTCCAGTACTCTTGCCTGGAGAATCCCCATGGACAGAGGAGTCAGGTGGCTACAGTCTATGAGGTCACAAAGCGTTGGGCACAACTGAGTGACTGAGCACAGCATAGCATCTTGGAGTTGAAAAGGATATCATATAACACAAACTCCCTCCTTATACATAAAGCTCTGGACTACACTTCCCAACTAAGAAGGGGTGAGGCAGAAGCTTAGACTCTCATCTAACTGGTCTCTTCACGCCCCCTCTCTAAGCCTCCCCCAATGACATCTACACAGAAAAGCAAACATGATCTTTGTAAAGTGAAAATCTGATCTTGTTATTACCCTGCTTCAAACCTTTAGGGCCTCCCTGGTCGCTCAGATGGTAAAGCATCTGCCTACAATGTGGGAGACTTGGGTTCGATCCCTGGGTCAGGAAGATGCCCTAGAGAAGGAAATGGCAACCCACTCCAGTACTCTTGCCTGGACAATCCCATGGACCGAGGAGCCTGGTAGGCTGCAGTCCATGGGGTCGCAAAGAGTCGGACACAATGGAGTAACTTCACGTAACTTCACTTCAAATCTTTCATGATTTTCCCACTGCTCCTAGGATAAATCCAAAATACTTTAAAAAAAAAGAAAAAGAAACCTATAAATTCTGGACTCCTACTTACTCCTCTAGCTATATTTCATGCTTCTTTCAATCCTGATGTTCCAGCTACTAGAACCTTCCCTGAGTTTTTCACAGGAGCTGAGCTCCAATCTCACTCTAGGCCTTGAGACTGGAGGATCCCCTCTGCAGGAAGGTTGTCTGCTTAGCCAGTTCTTACAAATCCTCCAGGGCTTGGTAGGGTGAGAAAAACTTTTACCTGGAGTGCCTGAGATTCTTGGGGCAATTATTCTATTTTCTTTTTTCTAATCTCTATCACTATTCTGTTTAATTTTATTATACAGGAAGTACACAGTAAAATGTTGATAAACAGATGCAAAAGATTAATGATTCCAAAGTTACTATCTTCTTATTATAGCATTTTCCTATATTAATTTTTTTTATTCTAAGATAATTTTCTTAAGCCACACTTATTTATCTTTTCATTCATAGACTTTGATATCATTTTTTCTAGAACATACTTCATTGTTACTTTATTAACATTCAATGATTTGCTCTAAATAAGAGTAAAACCAGTTTTATCATCATATACTGTGGAAAGCTTTCAAAAAATAAATAACAAGCTTAATCCTCACNAAATAAATAATAAGCTTAATCCTCACAGTGGAGAGATGCTAGAGAAAATCTACTGTCTTTACTAAATGATTTTTATACTATATCTCTCTTAACAATCATTTTCCATATTGATATTTTACTACTGATCTATGAGAAGTAAAGAGTTATAACCACTGCCAAACTATAGAACTGGTATTCCTAAAACTAGTTCCTCCATTTCTAAAGTTTCAGAACCAAAAACACCACACACTTACTAAGACAACGGGCAGGGGGAGAAGTTAGGATAAAAATGAACAGAAACCAACCCTCTGGAGTAAAACTCTCTCCTGGTTGCACACACACAGATACACGTGCCTAAAGCTAAACTAGGAGATCTTGATTTCAGTATCCATACATATTTTAAGTACTGTCCTCATCTCAAATCTACAGTGCCTGATCATACTTTATGGTCATTAGACAGTTTAAGACATTCTGAAATTTAGCATCATAGCCAGACAACTGATATTAAACCATTCTCTGTGTTAACTCAGGTAAAATGAAAACTTCAGGTGTGTTGTAATGTGTTGTCTCTACTGTCAAATCAAGGTAACTATGCTCGATTTTCTTCCCTTTACTCACCTCTATTAACCTCCTCCACTTGAACATGCTTGGGTCTGTGATGAGCTCTTCTGATGACAGAATGTGAAGGAAGCAGTGAACCAGCACATTCTCTAGGGCTGCCTACTCAACCTTCATATCTCAGTTCAAATGTCACTTGCTCTGGGAAGTCTTTGCAGACTCACTCACCCTGTCAACTCAGACAAGGTCTGATCCTGCTGCTATCTCATAGTATCCTGAACTTGACCTTTGTAGCACTTACCAGAATTTTAACAATTCATGATAGATACATTGCTTAATACCTCTTTATTTCTATGTCTGTGCAAGTACTAAAGTCAGAGGCTCTTTTTGCCATATTATGTTCCACATCCCCAGCATCATGCAGACATCTGGTGCTAACAAATACATAGTGAATGACAAAATTAATGACTTCATAAAGCTGGTCTTTTGAGAACTGCACAAAAAGCAGAATGATTTAGAGTCGCACTTAAAAGAAGATATCCGCTTTAAAAATCTATGAAAAACTAACACAAGTTATACAAGCTATCAGTGTGCTATATGTGTCATGTTTACCATCTCATTTACCCTCAAAATAACTTGGAAAGGTAAGCATTATTTTTATCCCCATTTTACACGAAGCCATGGAGAGGCTGAGTCACGTTTTCAGAGTCACAACAAAGAGCAGGTTGGAAATCATGCACTTCTGACTCTCAAGCTTCTGCTATTCTACCACTTTGCTTCTCATTACTATACATTATATGTTCTTGTATTTTGTATTTCTCTACATGTATATTTATTACTTTGGGTAAAGAACATTAATATAGAACTAAATGTAAGTTAATGCTTAAGCCTTACAATAATTTGTAATAATTTTATGTAAGTAAATTCAGCCATGTGAGAAAAAAACTAGTGAAAAGAAAACACTAAGTATACATCTAAGTATACACTTAACATATCAGTGCATACACTTGACAAAAGGCAGCATATGCTATAAACCAGTCATGTTACTTTGTGCAAGTCAGTTCAATTCCTCACAAGTAACTTTTTTTTTTTTTGAGCAGAGAAAGGTTTATTGCAGGGCCATGCAAGGAAATGAAGTAGCTCATGCCCTAAAAAACCTCAAACTCCTGAAGGGTTTTAACAAAGCACCTTTAAAACCCAGGTAAAGGCAGGGCGAGTGGGGGTCACAGGGTATGTGATAAGAATGGATACAACTTTCTGACGTAAGTAACAGGTTGGTGTCACCGGGGTTAACACTTTCCGTCTTTAGGTTCTAGGAGGCCTCGGGCTATGTGCTCATAGTCATCAGACATGTCACTTTTTAAAAAGATTTACTATGGTAAGAACCTTTGAGATTTACTCTCTTAACAACATTTTTAAACAGACAATATATGATTAACTACAGACACAATGTTATTCAGCAGAGCTATAGAACTTACTCATTTTGCATAACTGAAACTTTATAGCCACTGATTAGTAAATGGGGAATTGCTAACCACAATTTTAATTTTTTTCAAGGAACCAAAGTGTGCAAGACTGTGCCTTTTAGGGTTCCTTCTATGCCTTTATTATTTTACTTGCAGATGCAAAGCAATTGTGAATGGCACTTGAATTTATGCTACAACAGTAACTTCAAAAACTGCTTTCATGTTCAATTATTTCTTCTAGGTCCATAAAGTACACTCATGCAGATATACATTCATTACTAATCTAGCATTAAACTNGCTTTCTTATCCATTCATCTGCTGATGGACATCTAGGTTGTTTCCATGTTCTGGCTATTATAAACAGTGCTGCGATGAACATTGGGGTACATGTGTCTCTTTCTATTCTGGTTTCCTCGGTGTGGCTGCAATCACCATCTGCAGTGATTTTGAAGCCCCAAAAAATAAAGTCTGACACTGTTTCCACTGTTTCCCCATCTATTTGCCATGAAGTGATGGGACTGGATGCCAAGTTCTTCGTTTTCTGAATGTTGAGCTTTAAGCCAACTTTTTCACTCTCCTCTTTCACTTTCATCAAGAGGCTTTTTAGTCCCTCTTCACTTTCTGCCATAAGAGTGGTGTCATCTGCATACCTGAGGTTATTGAGATTTCTCCCAGCAATGTTGATTCCAGCTTGTGCTTCCTCCAGCCCAGCGTTTCTCATGATGTACTCTGCATATAAGTTAAATAAGCAGGGTGACAATATACAGCCTTGACGTACTCTTTTTCCTATTTGGAACCGGTCTGTTCCACGTCCAATTCTAACTGCTGCCTCCTGACCTGCATTCAGATTTCTCAAGAGGCAGGTCAGGTGGTCTGGTATTCCCATCTCTTTCAGAATTTTCCACAGTTTATTGTGATCCACACAGTCAAAGGCTTTGGCATAGTCAATAAAGCAGAAATAGATGTTTTTCTGGAACTCTCTTGCTTTTTCCATGATCCAGAGGATGTTGGCAATTTGATCTCTGGTTCCTCTGCCTTTTCTAAAACCAGCTTGGACATCTGGAGACTGAGGGTTCACATATTGCTGAAGCCTGGCTTGGAGAATTTTTAGCATTACTTTACTAGCGTGTGAGAGGAGTGCAATTGTGTGGTTGTTTGAGCATTCTTTGGCATTACCTTTCTTATTTAAATATTAATAGCCAGTATATTTCATTGTTTTATTACTGAGAAGTTTATTGACTTCAGCTTTTATACATTGATATGAGAGTTAGTAATTCTTTAGAATTATCACACAACTTTGTTAATTATTACAACTATTACTAACTTTATAAATAATGAAAAGTTATAACTACTAATTCTACACAATTGACAATAGATAATTCTTCAAAATTTCCCATGAAAATCAGTTAGACAATGATGCATATGGATTACTATAACCAAGTAGTAAAAGTCAAACAGTCATTATTTACTTTGTCCTAATAACTGTACTTCAAGGAATCTCCGCTACAAAAATCATCAGAGAATGGGCCAAGCTTCATGTTATTTATCATTGCAAAATACAACTCACATGAATAAGGAAATGTCCAAATTTTTTTTTTTCAGCCACACTGTGTGGCATGTGGGATCTCAGTTCCCTAACCAAGTATTGAACCCACACCCCCTACAGTGGATGTATAGTGTCCTAACCCCTGGACTGCCAGGGAATTTCTCAGGAAATGTTTAAATAAATCATAGTATATCCACATTATAAAATAAATATTTTATAACATTAAAAATGATGCTGTAAAAAATTAATGCCATTGGGAACTTGAAGAGAATTATACAAACTATATATATTTTAACCTCAGTTCTTCTAAAACAAAGACACAAACACACATAAAATGTAGATAATACATAGAGAAATACGTGGATAATCAGCTTAAAAATGTGTGACATAACCTCTGTGAACACTGCAATGTACCATTATATTATGATATACTGGTTGACTTCTGTTTTGAGTTTATATATCACTATATTTCATAAGTATTCAACATGAGCATGTGCCATAGGAAAAAAAAATTTAAGTGTGATCACTAAGAATACAGAATAAGTTGCACTAGGAAGAATGAATAGGAATCAAAATTCAGCTATCACTGGCACCCAAGTAGAATCAAAAGAGCATAAAGGATATACACTGGGATTGTAGCACAAATCCCAGAATAACATCTACCAAGCTAAGAGAGAATAGCAGAAAAGGAAGGAACTCAGCAAGATTACTGAAACAAAGCAAGTGGATTAACACACCATCTTGATAGTGATGCTTTGAGTCCTCCACACAGAGTCTCCATTCATTTGCAATAATGTAGGTTAATTTCTCATTTATAAACCTATGCTATCTTTCATACACCATTACGTTTTTGTTGTTGCTCTATCTCAACCCTTATATTCAGGCAAGAAAACACACATACACACTCCTGCAATTTCACTATCATCCATTATTCAGTAAGGGTCTCAATGAATAAATGTCTGCTCAGAGGCTCTAAGCAAATTTCATTTCTGAATACTACTGTCTGCAGCCCAGCAGGCTATTTCAGCAAGATAAGATCACACCTTTAATCAAATGCTCCACCAAAAGAATTACTCCCAAAGTTTGCTTAATAGTGTCAGATCATAAAAATAAAATGCTGACAGTCTACTAATTTTTAGGACTCTTTCTTCTTCAAAGATATGCAACAATAAGGAAAGTACACAGGAGTTCTTCTAATTAAGGCTTCTATCATCCTTTAAAAACTCTCTCAAATTTTCCTATGTTACTATTTATATCAAGTTGGTCATATTAAAATAAAAGTCAACAATAACTTTCTGTTTGAATAAATAAAACATAAACACAGTAAATTTAAGAGGCTTCCCATCTTACACAAATAATAGCTCTAAAGCACCATTTAACTTCAGCTGGTCAAGTGTCAGGATTAAACACTACCTAGGCTCTAGTTTTTGTGATGATGGATCCAAATTAGATGTCTATCATTTCAATAACATTATTAGTGGATACGTTGAAGATACATTTTCATTGGATGCTTTAGCTAATAAAGCTATCTATACTCAATTATTTGAAATATCCTACATGATGTACTTCTGAATATTCTGCCTCTAAACATAAGGTTAATTTGAATAAAAATATATTCCCATCGGTAGCATGACATAATGAGTACACTAGCAAGTGTAAAATAATTAGATGTTTCAAACAGATGGATGGATTTATGTCTGTAAATCCACTTTTTTCTCCCTTTACTTCTACTTGCATTTATTTTATGCTGTATTTAATCCCATTTTGTTTCTTTGATTTCTTTTGAGATAACTTTTTCTTCTGTGAAACTTCCATTTCTGGTTTAGGAACAATTTGTTCCTTCTCAGTAAGGACCATCTAAATATGGCTAATGGAGCTCATACATAAGTTAACCCAACCATGAGTTCCATGCCCAGCGGCACATCTTAGGGGATTTTTCACCTGGATTTTAGGACTCAATGCCTAAATGATCTAACCAGTAAGATCAGCACTGTGGGGAAGAGTAGCAAAAAGTTAGCATTCTGTGTACCAAGGAATCTGTCTCCAGTGTCTCCTGTTTGGCACTGTGGGATGGCAACTCTGCCATCAAATGATGGAATGGCATACACTGTTTATGTAAATGATATCTGCAGATATTTGATGGCTTTTCAGACATGGACAGCCTGGACAAATTAGACAGTTTCACAGACGTTCTTGAATCTGAAAATTTGAATTCCCTTGGTCGGCATGCTTTTGTTGTGTTTTCTGAGTCAAGTAAAAGGAAACCGTTTTCCATGATCACTTTGGCTACTGAAAAGAAAAGAATACATCCCTTTTAAATGGCTTTTCTAACCAATTCTCCTAATGCCTGATATGAGTTAACAAAGGATCACTGCAGTGGACATTCAGGTTTCATCAGTCCCTCTACCTTTTTCTGTCGACAATATCCCTCTCTTAATTGAGCCTTTCTTTCTTCTAGATATTAGTCCATCCACAGAGGAACTGCAGTGTTCTTACTGACTCCATAAGCTGGTGATAATAGATTGATCTAAAGCTGAATACCTAATTAAGATTGTGGTGAAAGGTTAAGAATCCAGAGTGAAGCCAGAGAGAAGGAAAAGAGACAGTCTGAAAAAGATCATGAAACTGGAACAGAATCCTAGTGGTAGTCAAGGTGCTAATTTCTTATGATGCCTAGGTAAACCTCCATCCTTCCCCAAGATTTTTTAGGTGAGAAACACAAAAACATCCCCCTAATCATTTATGGCCTAAAGCTACTGGGAGGTGTCTGCAATTAAAAAAAAAAGAACCAGCACACCCATTCTACTAAATCATTTAAGCTAAATTTAAATCCATCTGACAACTGAGATGTTATCATATGGTGATGTTACCATATGATATATCATATGATGGTTATCATATATAATCATAATAACTATGATATATCATATAGCATCAACTGAGATGTTATAAATTATGCTGCATTTTGGAATGACTGCAAAATAATATTTAACTGTCACACATAAAATTTATTAAAAAGTAAAGTGAAAGTTAATTGAAGATGCCTAAAATTCAAATGATGGTATGTTATTTTTAAAGAAAATGGATTCCCTAAGCTCTTCTTCCAAAGTCAACTAGTTAATATTATGATTAAAGCTCAACAGACAAATTCAACTGAACAGTTAAAGCCAGCAGAAAGAAGTCTATAGATATACACATGCCTCATGCTAATACAAACCTATTTCTCAATAGACTCTTTGTCTACTCCTTGAAGTCATGATCAGTATTCTGAGTCAAGGTTCAAACAACAACCAATCAGCCACTGACAAATCAACACTGAAAATATGAAAAAACAAAAAAAAAACAAGAGACAGAAATGTTAACCAGTTGAGCCCTTCCGTTCTGGCCAGAAATAAAATCTCATACAAAAAAAGAATCATCCGTCAGGACCATTTCCTCTTATCCAAAAGTATTTGGAAGAACTCTGAGGAAAGGAAAATGGGGAGAGGGGTACCAAAACAAAACAAGAGACTGTTGAAAACCCTCTTAGAGGGTCAGCTGTCAATGGAATGCACTTTAGTATTCAGGTTACCCACCCATGCAGAACATCAAAAACTGGGCTTAAGTCTCTCCCCTATTCTCACAGGCTCAGGCTACTGTGGAGCCACTGGGGCTGTCTTGAATAGTAACACACTTTGCCTCTGCGGGATGCATAAACACCAACACAAGCTGATCAAACAAAAGGGGGTGTCGTTTCTACTTGGCTTTCGTTTTCTTGAGTCATACTTTAAGACACTTAAGTCTGGTACAATTTAGCAAGTCAGCTGTCCTATGTGCAGTTTATTATTTCATTCATTTTTACCACCAACCACGTTGTAGTCTTTCCATTTTAACATAAATTCTGAATGATTAGATATGAGTCACACATTTTAATAGCTTCTCTTAATGGCAACTGTCACTGAAATACACATGTTCATTCTAAAACATGGACTTATTTATGACCCCTTTCATACTTCTAGTCTTTAAAACGATTTGGGGATCTGAATTTTAAGGGTTCATCTGCATTTATAGCAATCTTATGAGGACTAAACTTTAAGATTATAAATCCTTCAAAAATATGAGAAATTCTTAAATCTTGGAAGTTTATGATGATTTAGTTACAACATGTAGAATATTCTGATGCAGTTAAAGCTTAAAGAGCTGCTGACGCCATGTGAAAAGATGATCAGGAGTTTAATTTAAAATGTCTTAAGTTAAATTGCTACTTTCATTTTATACCTGATTTAAAGTCAGTCTCCAGACACAGCACTTTGTGGCTGTCAAAAATATTTTCCTGTCAGGATTATGATGGAGGGGGTCAGAATTAGTAGCAAAGTACATACAACATTTTAACATTACAAGGAAGAGCTCAGAAATAGGTACTGACTAAAAGGTTAAAACAAGAGAGAAGGAAAGATCACAGAAAAGACAAAAATACATGTGAAACCTTTCTCAACTTCTTAAGAAAATGGTATTGATTTTCATAGCTCATCGAGAACTCTTCAATAAAAAAAATGATATTTGATTTAGCTAAGTTTTCTTAATAACAGTAGCAAAGGACATTTCTGTATTAATCTAATAATAATAGGTACCATTTATTAAATGCTCACTCTATCAGGTCCTTTTCTGTTCATTTCCTATTTCTCACCCCAAACCAGCAACGCAGATTTTATTAGCTTTATCTCACAAAGAGCAATGATATAGCTATAAAGTTGTAGATCTAAGACAGTATTCAAGTGTCTCTCTTTCCAAAGGCCATTTCTAAGCAGTTCACAATCTGGAACACTGTCCAGGTATGCCCATCTAAGGAGTATAGTATAGTTTCTCCAGAAAAAGTCAGGTTTCGCCAACGAGCTAGAGATCAGTGCTACAGTACTCATTTCATAGTGGTCACCCTAAGTCAGAAATTAAACTAACCATGCTGCTGCTGCTAAGTCGCTTCAGTCATGTCCGACTCTGTGCGACCACATAGATGGCAGCACACCAGACTCCCCTGTCCCTGGGGTTCTCCAGGCAAGAATACTGGAATGGGTTGCCATTTCCTTCTCCAATGCATGAAAGTGAAAAGTGAAAGCAACGTCACTTAGTCGTGTCCAACTCTTAGCAATCCCATGGACTGTACCTACCAGGCTTTTCTGTCCATAGGATTTTCCAGGCAAGAGCACTGGACTGGGTTGCCATTTCCTTCTCCAAAACTAGCCATGAAATATGCTCAAATATATGTATGGAATTTATAAATATCTCTATAAGGTTAGGGCTTCCCTCATAGCTCAGTTGGTAAAGAATCTGCAATGCAGGAGACCTGGGTTCAATTCATGGGTCAAGAAGATCCCCTGGAGAAGGAAATGGCAACCCACTCCAGCATTCTTGCCTGGAGAATCCCATGGACTGAGAAGCCTGGCAGGCTACAGTCCACGGGGTCTCAAGAGTAGGACCTGACTTAGCAACTAAAGAGAGAGAGAGATAAGGTTTTCCAGTAGACGTCAAAGTGCCATTTGGAAGTATTACAGATCATCTTTAAACTTCAGCATCTATTAAAAGTAATCTCTATGTGGGATTTCTGTTACTCGTCAAGCATATGACCACTCACAAACAGAACTGCAGTGTATAATTACCCCAAGGATGTTTTTCACTGAAAATGGCCTGTTTAGATAGTGATTAACAGACTAAGAGTGTAGTGAATCGTCTTGATATCACTTCAGAAAAGTGATTTCCTCCCTAATAATTCCCAAGATACATAAATATTCAATTAGGGTCTTTGAAATCTCAATTTAATTGGGCATTCATCCTCTACCAAACTTCAAACTTGGCCCAGACTAAAAAGGTGTTTGATTCATTCTTACTATACAGAAAAAAAAAATCCAGTAACTCTTCATGTTTTCAAGTGCAAGTGTAAAACACAGCCAAGATTATCTTTTATATGAAATTTTCAAATTTAATCGCATTTTAAGGTATGCTATAAAGCAATGAGATAACACATAATTGCAAATTTCAGTCACATAGTCACATGGGGAATTGATTAAAGTTTCCTGGGCCCCTCATGAGGCCTAGAAAATAATGACAGTAGCAAGTAGTTACAATTGTGTCTATAACTGCTTCAAACACTTTGCATATATTTTCCCATTAAATTTTAGGAATGGGAAAAACCTATGAATTAGGAACAGCTGTTATACCCACCAAAACAAGGCATAGAGAGAGAGAGAGAGAGACCCAATATCTTGGCAAAAATCAAATAATTTATCAAACCTCAGCAAACACACCACAGAGTTCCTTCTCATCACCACCAAGCTGTTCTGCCTGTCTAGACAGTAGAATATCAAGAAGTGGGGCCTAGATTTTAAATTTTCCCAGTAGTTCCTTTGCTACTATAGGCACGTCATGCTGGAGACCCTCAGCCTTAACGTTTCCATTCCACTAACTGGGGACCAAAGAAACTAGAAAGAAGCTCTCTGGGAAGGGAAAAGTGAAAATGTCAAATAGTTAATAAAATAACCGTCTGGCTTGTGTGTTTTAAAAACTTGAACAATTTGTTTTCTCATATTAGATGGCTCTTTATATGGTCCAGCGAGGTGAACTTTTGAATACAGGAGGCAGATCTTGAAGTCAACTTCAGTGGTTCTCAAATTCTCTGGTTCCAGGACCCTTTTACACACTTAAAATTGATGACCTAAAGCAACTGTTGATTATATTGATTACAATCAACAATATTTAAATACTAATAGTTAAGCTCATAAAATTTTAAAACAGAAGAATACACCAGCATGCCATATGCCATCAAAGTAATGATGCCATCCATATTGTATACCTTCTGGAAAACTCTACCATACTTGTTAAAGTATGAGATTGAAAGGTTTAAAAAAAAAAAGTTTTACCATTATTGTAAAAATGTTTTCTTCTTAGAGTACCCCTGAAAGGGTTCCAAAAACCTACAGATTTCTCCAGAATAAAGTTTGAAAAGAGAAGGTTGTCTGCTCTATAAAATAACTGACACAGAAGTTTACCAGATAGAAATATTCAGTTGGATGAATCAAATCTCCATCCCAGAGATAATGTTCACAATAACTATGATTACCACCAACAGTATTCCATTTAAGTTCTTGAATATGGACCAAATGCTAACAACTTCTAATGTGTATATGTAATCACTCCTGAAGGAATTCGTTAATATTTAACTAAATTCTTGTTTTAAATGTCAACAAGACATTAGTAAGATATAAATTATTAAAATCTATAGAACCTGTTAGGATTTCCCTGTAGCTCAAATGGTAAAGAATCTGCCTAAAATGCAGGAGACAATGCCTGGGTTCGGAAGATCCTCTGGAAAAGGGAATGACAAGCCACTCCAGTATTTTTGCCTGGAGAATCCCATGGACAGCAGAGCCTGACTGGGTACACTCTGTGGGGTTGCAAAGAGTCAGACATGATTGAGTGACTAACACACATAGAATCTGTTATTATCAAATACAGAAAGGACTCTTCCTTTCACCCACTCTCTAAAAACAGATGGAGAATTTCAATGAACTCAGAGTAGAAGAGCTAAGTCTATTATATATATTTGAATTTGTGAGCGCATGGGCACACTTAACAATTCTAAGAAAAAAATGACACCTGGTTACTTTATGCAGTAGAAAAGTTAATTTTAGTGGGCCATGTAGACACTCGGACCAGGGTACTGACATGAAAGAATTTGGGGGACAGTGTGCACATATTTGGGCTCATAAATGCTATTCACAGGCACGCTTGTACTACTCTTTCACACGGCTAATAAACATCAATATCAAAATCATAATCAATGAAAAATCTGGGTTTTTCTCCCACTGATCAGCAAATCCCTAATAACACACACTCAAAGATAAGAAAGGAAGCATGTCAGGAAGCCCTTACTCATATTTTAAAGTTTTTGTTTATATTTTATTATAAAATAGGATATTCTAGTAGGAAATTCATTTGCATAAAAGAAAAAGACATAAATCCAATAGTGATCAAAGCGCAAATATGTCCTTGAAGGCAAACAAATGCTAAATTACAATACAGCCTCTGTCTTTAGGGTTCCTCCCTATGTGAACAAGAGCTTATTTTGAATGCTATGCAAATGTAAGAAATCAAAGGGAAAATAGTCATTTGCAAAACTTAAGGAAAGAAATTCTCCCTCTAATTCCAAATGCTCTAGCCATTCACACACTGCTAAATTAAAGCTGCATACCATTTCTCAAAATCATTTTGTTTTCAAATACACAAGTAGTTTTCCTTGCTGATTTCTGGGCAAAAAATGCCCCACTTCTAACAATAACTATCACTCCTACTTGGCAGCTCTTTTCAAAGAGAGTTTCATCCAGCGGTTAAAGTTGTCCAAAGGAAATCTGAAAAAACATTTCAGTTTAGCATAATATTATTTGACTGACTTCAATTCTTTCGATTTGATAATTTTTTTTTTAAATCTGCTATTTAGGATTAACTTCGCTAGAGCTCAGCAAGAAATCAAAAGGAAAACAAGTCCATAAAAAAATTTGTCTTTCCTAATTACTAGAAACAATGCCAGGCACAGTAGCTGGAGCCAGTAAGTCTCACAGTCACTATTATTCCCTGTGCAAAGGAATGTTTTAAAGAAATGTTTAAAATCTCCAAAATGCAAGAAGATCATCATTAATAAACTCATTTCTAAAAGACCTTCCATTCATATTTTCATGGAGGGCTCCCAATCTGAAGGAGAATCACCCAAGCAATTTAAAATGAAACATCAAAAGCATTTATCCATCAAGCAAATCACATGCTGGCTTATCGCTCTTTAGGCCAGGGATGCCTGGAGCAACCTAATGTATCTATCTAAAATTTTTAAATAGTTCACATAAACCTTCATAGTAATCATTCCTCCTACCCTGAGTTTACGGAAGTAGTCTCATCAACCATGCACACCAACAGAGCAGGTTATTGAATACTTAGTTATGAAGAAGTGCTAGGGAATGGCATTCAGGCACTTGTGACACATTCACCTTCAGCTAAAGACAGCACAATACCCTGACAGACACAGTTCTAATGACATCAGGACCTGTGGAATGTATGACTGCTAGGAAACACATGCTGCTAGGAAACAAAGAACAGATCTGATCAAATCTTCTAACACAGGACCTGGAATCGCTGTGATTAGATCTTCTAAAATAAGAGGACAAGTACTCTTTAATCTTCAGAAATACTTGCAAGGGCAAAGGCTTTAACACATACCCTCTAGAAAGGAAAGAAATGTAAGAAGCTAGAATCAGATGGATGAAATCACAATTTCGTAAGTTTTCCACTAGCCCTATCCCATACAAATATAACTTAATCAAAATCAGGCATCAATGATTCAGTATTCCTTTTTTGGTGAGGGAAGTGAGGGGTAAGCTAAGCTTTTCCAAGACACCAGTATCTTAAAATTGAAAGAAATGTGAAAATGATGGTACCCAGAATCAAAGTACCCTTTTACATTTACAGTGCTATACTTTCTTTCAACAAAACCATGGGCAACAAACGTGAAAGCAGTCAGGGCTAATCTACAACTAAGGAATTTCATGTCTCTGATTATTGAAACTGAAAAGTGATTAGCTTTCCAACTTTTTAAAACTGTCTTTGTACATTTTTAACCCTTGGTCAACAACAATAACAACAACAAAAGACTGGGTGAAACAAAGGTGAGATATTTCACTACAAATATTCTAACTCCTAGACAAACATCTGGGAACCTCTTTTGGTGATTCTATAAAAGAACTGACAATTCTATCTATAATCCATATATAGACAAATTGGATGCTGGAACTCTAGGTCATTTAGTACCATTACAGATTGAAAAATATACCAGGGAAATCTACCTAAATTCTGTTTAATCTCAGGGAAACAAAGTACATTCTCCAAATGAAAAATTACAGAAGAACTATTTCTCTGGAGATTCTACAGTGACATCCTTTAACTAGTGTTGATAGCCCATATAACACTAAATTAGCAGACTGCCTATTTACTTCAGAGCAAAACACAGAAGGCAATTTTTCCTTCCTGCCAGAGTCTGTGCATCTCCTCATTTCCCCAGCAGCTGGCTGAAAGGATGTAAAATCAGAGGTCCAAGAAGGCTTATACTTCCTAATGAGTAATCCACCCAAGAAAGTAAACACAACAGACATCACCAGGTCGGGCTCCGAAGGAGACTGGCAGGGCTGCTTACACCGTTGTTTACAATGTGCTCTAACTACCGCAGGCAGGATCACACACAGGCACAGGGAGGAGACACCCAGAGGTGGCTCACACGCCTCGAGTTCGCCCAATTGCTGTGATATCTCTGGCCATAAATTATGCAGCGCACATTTCTATCTGAGAATGGCCAGACAATTCTGAACAAGGGTTACGCTGGCTTGACTTGATTATTTCAACCTGACCGAAAGAGGACTACTCTATCGCTTGGTCCTCACCAGGGCCAATTTAGGGTGCATCGCGCGCTGCACCAGAGATTCTCACGCGCAGCACGCATCTCTTAGAGGTACTCACTAGGGGACAGGGGACACAGTAGGGCTTCTTCAGAACCCCTACCTCCCCCGCGGCCTCCTCAAACCAGATTTTCCGGTTAAGCGGATCGCAGGTGATTTCGATAAGCAAGCTCAGCTCAAGTAGCATCAGCTCTGTCATCTCGGCAAATATCTCCGGGCCATCTCCGGAGCGCACTAACGCGCGCACACGTAGACCTGAACACGCCGATCCCGCTGCCCATTAACCCTGGTAGCGGAGGTTCCCCCCCATACACACACATACACACCCACCCACCTACAGTGCCAGGGGCCCTGGCACGTTTAGCCTCTGAGCTCCGACGCGGGACCATCGGCCGGGGTACGTTGACACTGAAGCTCCGCCGCAGCCCGGAGCTTTCCCTTCACTGGCGAGAAAATACAGGGCGCCTGCGTTCCTACCTGTAACCTAGCCGACCGCGGCCACCAATGCTCTGACCACCCTGCCCCGGCGCCCCGGCCGGACTGATTATTGCAACACCGCTCCCCCCCACCCCCCGCCCAGTGCCCACTCCCAAAACCACGCCGCCCCCGGCCACCCACGAAAGTAGCCGCTTTCTCCAGCCAAAACCGCCTAACAAAGCCAGAGCAAGCAGGTCTAAACCAAACTGCCCGTGAAGGGGACACAACGGGCTGGGTATGGGGAGGTGGTGAGGCCGCGANGCTGCCGCCGCCGCCGCCTCTTCGCTTCGTTCTCTTCTTCGACTTCCCGCGAGCGAGCAAGGCTCTGGCGCTCTCCAGACAAGCACACTCACACACGCGCACACACGAGCGAGCTCCTGCCAAAGCCAGCCGTGCAACCCGCGCGCGCGCACACCCGGAGAAAGAAGACGGAGGCAAAAAGAGAAGAAAGAAAGGGGAGGGGGCGAGTCACAGGCGGCAGCTGCGGGAGCTGAGGCCACGAGCAGTCCGGGAAAAGGCGGCAGCGGCTGCGGCGGCGCCCACCCGGACCAGCGGCAGCATCTGCATCCCCGGTCCTGGGAACTGGGGCGAGCAGACAACCGGGCGACGCGCCGAGAACCGGTCGGAGCGCTGGCGCGCCGTGGCCGTGCAGCCTGCGTGCGGCGGACGCAGCCGGGGCCCTAGCCGAGCCCAGAATGAGCCGCGGGCAAGCGAGCGCCGAGAGCCGGAGAGGGGGCTCGCGCCGGGAGAAGGGGTGGCGGGAGGCAAAACCCGGATCTGGAGTGCGCTCGGGCTCCGCCGCGCGGGCTCCACCTAGCAGCTCGACAAACGCTTGGAGGTGGGAAGGAGAGAGCTGCTACAAGAGGCTTTCCTTTCAGGGTTTGTCAAACAAAGGGTACCTCTCCTCGCAGCTTTAAGACAAGCTTTCTATCTCCCTCTCACTCTCCCTCTCTCTTCTCCCTCCCTCTCCCTCCCTCTCGCCCCCTCCAGTCCCCCTTCGAGCTTCCCTCTCCCTCTCCCCTTTCTTTCTTTTCCCCCTCCCTCTCTCTCTTCTCTTCCCCCTTCATTCCACCCCAGGTGAATAAGTGACATCAGATTGAAACTACTGCCAGCGTCTCTTTTTACAGGTGCAAATTATTCCATATTTTTATTATGCAAGTATCCAGTCCCAGTGCGTTTTCTGCCTTTGGTCCATTTTATTTTCCTTCAAACTTACCACAGCGTGCAAGTTCATTGTAGTCGTTAAAGTATCTTCTGATAATCCGATGTGGGGATTAAATGATTTTATTTCACATCAGTAAAAATTACCATAATGCATATGGAAAGGTGCCGCTTCCAAAGCAGTGCCTTTTGATGGAGGAAAAGTCTGTTCAAGTTAACTGAGTGACCTTGTTCAATTACTGAGCCCCTTTCTGCCTTCTTTGTAAATGAGAGGGTTAAGTAGGTAATTTCTAAGGTCTTTTCCTGCTCTAAAATTTCATAATTTGAAATGGCTAAGGTGTTATTGTCTATATCAGTACATTCGAGTTGCACTTATAAGAGAAACCAAGATTTATTATATGAATCCAACAAGCACATTATATCCAAATTACATTTGTATATAATATATTCAGAATTATCTAATGCCCTCTCAGTTATTAGGGAGGTAGAGTCAACATCTGAAGAACATAAAACCTCATTCGAATTAACAGACCAAACCCAATACAAGTGACTATCAAAATCTCATTCAGTCTTCAAAACTCAATTCCAGTACCAACTGCTACTCATTCAAAATAATCACCCCTTCTATTATATTCCCATAGCACTTTGATTGTATCATTACACTTATCTCATTCTGTTTTTTCCTTGTTCTTTTAAAGGTGTTAGTTGCTTGTCTGTATACCTCTCTTCACATTAGAGTTTCTTCCTGGAATTTAAATTACGAATTTCAATTATCTGTGTAAGATTAATCTGTACCCACATTATTTTGCACATTATAATTCTTTTTATTTTGGAAGAAAAATGGGAAAGAGGTTGAATGATATTGCTGAATTCTGACCAACTAAATATCCACAGACTTAAGTTAGGCTTCTTGAATTTGCTTAATATGGGGCATCCTTGAATTCCCCAGAGTACTTAAAGAAACCGTAAACTGACATCTGGAGTCACTTGTTACTTAAATGATTTTGGAAAGAGTAGACTCTAACCAATTGTGACAAGAGGCTCTTATTTGTAAAGGAGGAAAAATGGAAAGTACTCAATTCATACCTCAAATGTAGATATGTAGAAAAGTAATAAAAACAGAATATAGAATGCAAGGTGCTATATAGATATCAAATGATATACAGCAACTATAGACCAATTTTTAGACAGACATCACGATATGGCAGGTCTGGTAGAATATTTGAGAAAAATAAATTTTAAATTATAATTAATATGTTTATCAACATGTGAGATATAATAAGTGAAAGCTAAGCATTGTAAGTTAAATAAATAAAGTATTCACCACAGAGGAGTTGACTCAAACAAACAAAATTACAAACAGAATAATGAGGAAGAAAGAACGAAAAAGGGGGAAAAATGTGTGAATAAAAATACATTTTTTATGAAAAGCACTGGAAAGAAAAGATTAAAGGTTTATACAACATAATCAAATGTCAAGGTAACAATTTTTACAGCAGCTACCTGTACTTTAGGTTCAAACCTCATGCTTCCAAATCATTTTTAATCTGATGGCCATAGTCTTCTCTATTTGATTTAAGATACAAAGTGTCAATACTCCATTGCCAGGAAATCCATGACTCTTGCCAATATTTTTCTAAGGTGAACCTTCCACAAAAATACCATCAAATAAAATGCTATGCCCTCTTTGCTACACAACTCTATTTAACACCTTCTTCTCGGGGCAGATGATGTTTGAGCAAAGAAGCTATTATATGTGGTAGCTCTGTGTGCAAGAGTGGTTTTCAAAAAAGATCCCACTGTTGACTTTAACTACATTAAAATTTAAAAATAAATCAATATTTATAAAATTGAAAAGAACCCTTCCCCCCAAATTTTTAAAAGCTGAATAGTCAATCAAATAAGATAATCACAATTAAAATATTTTAATAATTTAAAAAAATTTCCTGACCAAAAGACTTTTCAAATAAGAAATACACTAAAATCTCCAGCATGTGAAATTTAGGAAAAGAACATGCATAACATGTTCACAAAATAAATACAAATGGCCAGAAAAAAAGGA
The DNA here is from genome assembly GCA_006410935.1 of Redunca redunca. Lineage (NCBI taxonomy): Eukaryota > Metazoa > Chordata > Mammalia > Artiodactyla > Bovidae > Redunca > Redunca redunca. The sequence goes on along the minus strand of SJYQ01000088.1, from coordinate 150,696 downwards.
AATATATTCTGTCAATATAAATCCAATACATAAAAATGTATACAAGTATCAGATCCATCTTGTTTCATTCATGAAATTAGCTGAAAAATAGCAGTTTCCTACTACTAAACTCTAACAAAACTGAACTGAAACAGGCCTGCCTCTATGCTAGTGATATTTACTGACACAATTTTTCTGGAAAGAAAGCTGATATTATGTCAACTGCCTTATAGAATATATATGTCACTAATCCATGGTTTCTATTCACATATGTCACTTCTACAGAAATAAACAGAGGTATGGACAAGGCTTTTGCATGGTGGCACACCTCTCAGTTGTAATTGTTGTATAAAGGAAGTAAGTATGTAAGATATCTTGTTTTTGCATACTCAGTAAATGCCTTCTTGCCTGATTGGAATTGATAGTTATTCAATTAGTCGGGGGAAGTTAGTAAAGTTAGCAAAGTTTTTTTTTTTTTTTTTTAATAACTTATTAGTTAGGATTCACTTTGGCTACAAGCAACAGAAACAAACATCAACAATAAATAAGATAAAAGTTTATTTATTTTTTCAGTTTAAAGTATAGGTTTTAGTGATCCTGGGCTGTTATGGCATTCCAACCTGTAACAGACACCTTCCTTATCTTCTTGCTCAGCCACGCAAGGTAGTTATTCCCAATTCCAGTTCTCACAATCATGCCTACACCGCAGAAGCAGAGAAGAAAAGGAAGAAAAGAAAGGCATACTCACACCCAGAGACATTTTCCTAAAGTTGCACACACCATTTGCCCTTTCATTTCATTTTCTGAAATGGTGAGCTGGTAACACCTAGCTACAAGTATAATGAGAAACATTGACTATTCCAGGCAGGCATGCATGCAAGTGAAAATCACGATTCATTAATGATTCAACTCTTCCTTACCCTATGACTTGACGTACACTACCCTGGGCTGAGCTTCAAATATTTGAGGCTTTTAGTAACCAAATGGTCCCTTCTGCAGACACTAGACAATGCCACCTTCACATGAAACAACCTTGTATTTCAACCAGATGTAAACTTTCAGAAGATTATAAATTACTAAGCTTTTGTTATTAGGAAAAATATTTTTCAATACCTAATCAATTATCAGCAGACAGTTATCATCTTAAATGCTACTGGGCCTAGATACACTGCAGGGTTAATCATGCTACTGCTAAGTCACTTCAGTCGTGTCCGACTCTGTGTGACCCCATAGACAGCAGCCCTCCAGGCTCCCCTGTCCCTGGGATTCTCCAGGCAAGAACACTGGAGTGGGTTGCCATTTCCTTCTCCAATGCATGAAAGTGGAAAGTGAAAATTGAAACTGAAGTTGCGCAGTCGTGTCCGACCCTCAGCAACCCCATGGACTGCAGCCTTCCAGGCTCCTCCATCCATGGGATTTTCCAGGCAAGAGTACTGGAGTGGGTTGCCATTGCCTTCTCCAAGGGTTAATCATACCTGCAAGCAAAATATGTACCAGAGCTTAGTACTCAGATTCCTAGTATGCCATGGTATGATTAGAAGTCTAAGGGACTTGGAAGTTCACTAGAATAATGGCTCAAGTGAAGATTATATATACTATCAGAACATATTTGACTAAGGGATAGTTTAATTCTAAGAAGTATCCAGTGATGTTCTTCATTTCTTGGGATGTACATTAAAGGACACATTTTAAAAGGTTGGTTATATATCCCTACTGCTTTGGTATCATCTATTCTTACCTTGATTCAAAGCAAGCCTTACTCTTTTTTGGTCCAAAAGAGGATCTATGTATTATACATTCTAAATAAACTGGAAATTTATCAATAGACCTAAATAAAATAAATCTAGATATAGATATTTTTATAAACAGCTTCTCCTAATTGTTTAGCATTCTTTTTATATCCTGACTTTTTTCTTCTCAGTGGAGAATCTCTCTAGAACTCCTTTTCATAATTTCCCTAATGCTTGCATACATGCATGCCAGTTCTGCATGACTGTGAAAGAAACAACAAGCTTTTTCTTTTTTAGCTTTTTTCTTTTTTAACTTTCCCTGCTACTTTGTTTTAGATCCCACAATTAAATTACCTTGCATAACTTTAAATTAGGTTCAACACCAAATGCTTTAAACTACTTACTATAAATATTACGAATAGAACACTGGCCCTTGGAGAAGTATTCAGCACTCTTACAAACATGGTTGCTGTTAAAGTATCACAACACAGTATCTAGCTTCTAGACTCTAGAAATATAAAAATATTCCAAAACCCAAAACTGTTTTCTTAAGATCTCCCTCTTGTAAAGGCAAACGTGCTTATGCATTACAAATTAAAATATCATGGTCAACCAGGTATTTAATAATGATTGTCACAGCCTGCAACAAAAGGGAAATACTTTTGGTTCTTTGTAAAATATTGCACCCTGTTAGGCTCTGCTCCTCAAACTTATTCTTTTTAGACACCAATAGGAGATGAAAGTGAAAGTGAAGTCTCTCAGTCGTGTCCAACTCTTTGGGACCCCATAGACTGTAGCCTACCAGGCTCCTCCCTCCATGGGATTCTCTAGGCAAGAGTACTGGAGTGGGTTGCTATTTCCTTCTCCAGGGGATCTTCCCGACCCAGGGATCGAACCCTGGTCTCCTGCATTCCAGGCAGACACTTTAACCTCTGAGCCACAAGGGGAATATTGCTCATTCGTGTCCGACTCTTTGCAACCCCATGGACTGTAGCCTACCAGTCTCCTCAGTCTATGGAATTTTCCAGGCAAGAATACTGGAGTGGGTTGCCATTTCCTTCTCCAGGGTATCTTCCTGACTGACTCATAGTTATTCCCCCTTCTCTCAGACTGGTTCCTAAACATAAGTATGAGGAGGCTTTGGCCACACTGGCCCTGTCCCTTGGCTATGTTTGATCCAGGCAAGGGCAGCTGACCCAAATTTCGCTAATCAGAATTCTTCATTAGGAGTTTTCAGACTATATTATGCAAAGGGTCTCAACACCCCTGATAGTGGAGGATCAGGGGTACATGGTCACATTTTCTGCTATATATCTAAGACTGATTTAGTGCAATATATTCTTGAAGAAAGCAATCAGATTTTAAAAATACTGCTAGCCTTAATAAGAAATTATTTTTTATTTGGCATCTATATCTAAACTCCTAATAAAGATGTACACAAAGGGAAAATTCTGTATGGACATGCTGTTATAGTCTAATATACAGTCTGTATTATGGTGATATCTAGGAAATTAGGTTCCCTATAATACTGTCTGCTGTATTTTCCTGTAAGCTTAGCTCATAGAACACATATTGCATTGTTCCTCTTGGAATGTTGGTCATATTATTTTTGTAGTTATCTAACTCCTAGTTAGATAATTTTCTCATTTCTGATATTTGCTTCAATCATACACCTCACCTCTTTTCTTATAAAAGCAAAATGAAGAGTGGTAGGAAAAATAATAGTTATTGCCTACTTAAAAATAAAGTGCTCAGGACCATAGAAAGTGAAAGTGAAGTCACTCAGTCATGTCCGACTCTTTGCAACCCCGTGGACTGTAGCCCACCAGGCTCCTCCGTACATAGGATTCTCCAGGCAAGAATACTGGAGTGGGTTGCCATTTCCTTCAATAAATGTTTGGTGATGAAAAAATTCAAGGCAAGTGTTATATGATATATGTTATAAAATACATGCGATTTATTGGTTATGTCTGATTAATATTAATATATCACTCTATTAAGATTACATATTAATAAAAAGTTATACATCTAAAGTAGAGCTATCAAATTCAAGTTAGTCACCTTGACAAGGGGAGGCTGCTGTTGCTTAAAACAAATTGAATCTTCTGAAATAATTTTATGCTATGACATGCTTTGGAATATCCTTGAGATATTAACGAATCTCTTGCTTTGAAAGCACTATTTTTTTGGCTAATGGTTTGGAGTCCACTGGAAAAAATCACTTGCATTAAAGAACTGGAAAAGAGCTTAGAAATCATCTAATTAGCCATCAAGCCAGGAAAAAACCTATGTTTTGTTGTTCGAAATAAAGCATGACTAATTTTTATGTGGATTATTTTTGCACTGAAACTCTTTTAAAGCAATGACCCTCACCTTCTATCAGTTCAGTTCAGTCACTCAGTCATGTCTGAGTCTTTGCCACCCCATGGACTGAAGCATGCCAGGCTTCCCTGTCCATCACCAACTCCTGGAGCTTACTCAAACTCATGTCCATCGAGTCAGTGATGCCATCCAACCATCTCATCCTCACCTTCTATGGGCAAGGCCTAATCCTCCCAAGAAACCAGTGACATAGGTATTATTTCTACTTTAATAATAATGATACTCAGATTTAGAGAGTATAATATCTTTCTCAAGGATGAACATTTAGTGTTAATAGAGTACAGCATTTAGACACATTTATCTTATTAAACCTTTGGCAACATTCGTAGAGATCCTGAAAGTGAGTTTTTCCAATGAGAACACTGCTCCTTGGTTATGGTTCTTTGAATCAGGAAGGGAAGGAGGTAAGCTGCTTGATTAGCAGGATAAACAAGTCTTGTTTTCAGGGAATTGGCCTTGAGAGAGTCATTGTTTCTCTGAACAGGCCAGGTAAGCTACCAAATTGTGGTGTGGCCCCCATTTCCCTGCCATTTTAATTCAAGAATCAGAGATAGTTTGTGTTTGATGGGAGACCTAGACTATTCTATCATCATTTAAACTTGCCTTTAGGCACCCAGCAAAAGTGAAGAAAATGATGATAATCTGCAGAAAGAGTCATAAAACATATGCACAGAGAAGAGTCTACATGAAATGCAGAGAGAGTTTTTAAATGGCTGTCTGGACCTGAGTTCTATTTCTTTTATAAGATCCAGCTACATTGCTATAGTAGGAAACTATAGTCTGGAAATCAGCCCTTGAGATATTACATTACATTCTCCTTTTTTGATGAAGCCAGCATAACTTAGTCATAGTCATCAGTGGATTTTGTCTGGTCATTTCCCTCTTCCTGCTTTTGAGAATTGCATGCTTATTCCTTGGGTGTCCTTTTCCTCTGCACTTATGTATTGGTAATGATCTGTGCCTATGGTACCCAGGGAAGGCAGATGATCCAGGTCAAATCACATATTGTAACCAGCTCTACCCAGTGTTTTGTTATAGATGGCCATGTGACTTAAGCCAGGCTATTCAGAGTTCTTCCATGCAGTTTTTAAAATATGAACACTGAGTAAATTTCCCACCTTCTCTGGTGTGTTTTCAAGATGGAATGGTTTAAATCTCAAGTGTTTTTGTTTGCTTAGTAATTAGTTAATTAGTTCATCTCTCAGGGATTTAACAACTACAAAAATAAAATAATGATTTTCTCACAAAATGGTGAAACAATTAAATATACATATATAAACAGCTTGGTGTATTCTTAAGTTATTTAGCACTATATTTTAAGAAGATACATTAGTTAAGCTTATGTGAAATGTCATGAAGTAAAACCCCCAAACTATACTATGTATCTTACACTAAGGTAAACATATTGTGTTTCCAATTCTCTAGTCATTAAAAAAAAAAATCACTGGATTAGGAATCTAAACTGAAACAGGAACTAGTGTATGGGTATCTTTGTTCCTTTCAAACATTCAGAGATCCAGGCTAGTGGATACTCATCCATCTTTAATGCATGGCTTTGCACTGGGAAGACCCTAGGGAACAGAGAGGGATGATTCCTTAGCATTTTATTTATGGGCCTGCAGGATTCTTATTGCAGTCTTCCCTGGTGGTTCAGCAGTAAAAATTCTCCTGCAATGCAGGAAACATAGGAGATGGGATTTCAATCCCTAGGTTGGGATGATCCCCTGGAGGAGGAAATGGCAACCCACTCCAGTATTCTTGCCAGGACAATCCCATGGACAGAGGAGCCTGGCAGGCTACAGTCTGTATGTGACTGAGCATGCATACACACACAAATGAATGCTATGGTGGGCTGCCTTGGTCGCTCAGTCGTAAAAAAATCTGCCTGCTAATGCAGGAGACAAGGGTTTGATCCATATGCTGGGAAGATCCCCTGGAGAAGGAAATAGCAACCCGCTCCACTATTCTTGCCTGGAAAATCTCATAGACAGAGGAGCCTGGCGGGCTATAGTCCATGAGATCACAACAACAATGATCCTTATCACTGCTCAGATTCCATTCATGAGATCTCAGTCATATGGCTACACTAACTGTAAAGGAAGTTGGCAAATGTGGTCTAGCTTTCGATCCAGGAAGAAACTGCTGTGAATTTAATAAACAATTATGCAGTTCTTTCCACATACTTTCTTGGAGCACTGCAATATAACAAAGTGTAAAAGAACATGCAGAATGGTGTAGTACAAGCAATATCACATATCTGAAGTGATATTTAAGCCATGTGACTTGGAACAAACCACTTAGAACATGGATTCAGAAGAGCATATATTCAGTCTTGCCTTTACCATTAACTCACCACGTATTGGGCAATTAGTTGATATCTCTAGGAGAAATTAGTATTTTAAAAATCTGTCTTACCTGCACTACATGGTTAAAGTGGCCATCAAATTACATATATTATAAAGTTAGTGTACTGTGCAAATGGAAGATCCTTGCTAGGATACACACACATGCCCCATAGACAACTACACCATTTACATACACAGAATTCCATGGGCTATACTCCAATTCCAGTTTTCCCATGCTATTTGAATCTTCTTCTAGAAATGCAGTATCCTCTTCTGGAGATGATATAAAGCACCTTGCATATTCCTTCTCACCAGGACCAAAGTATTCGTTTCCACAGCCTAAAGCATGTGGGCTGCTCACAGAGGAGTTCCTCAAGTATTTCCTTCCCTCTACAGAAGGGAGACCTCTAACTCAAGATTATGTTCCCTCCCCAGGAAACTAATTCAATACCTGTCCTTCACAGGGATACTTATGGTAGGCTCACCTCCTTCAAGTTGACCCTGAAGGACCATCTCACATTCAGTGAGACACGCTGAATTGCCTGGGTGTTTTGCAAGCTCCACTCTTCCCCTTGCCTAGTTCTGAGTCCCTCATCCCCCACCCCACCTTCATTCCAACCCGGTATTGTTTCTGAGCCTACTTCTGGATAAACCTTCTGTATGCAAGTCTTTGATTTAGAATCTGCTTCCCAGGACATTTGATGTAAGATAGCCTCCTAGTTCCTACCCTTGCCCTTGCTATAGTTTTTTCTTGACACTTAGTCAGAAACATGCTGTGAGAGCAAAATGAATGTATTAGTTTCCTAGAGCTACTATAACAAAGTACCACAAGCTGGGTAACTTAAAACAGCAGAAGTTCACTGTCTAGCAGTTCTACTAGAAGCTAGAAATCAGGATGTCAGCAGAGCTATGCTCCCGCTGAGGCTCTGGATAGGATTCCGCCTTTCCTCTTCCTGGCTTCTGATGGTGGCCATCAACTGTTGGCCTTCTCCAGTTGGCAGCTGCATCACTCCAAATTTAGCCTCTGTCATCACATGGCATTCTCCCTGTGTGTCTCTGTCTTTCCATAGTATTTTCCTTTTCTTATACGGACAACGGTCACGTTGGATTAGAACTCAATCTAGTGACCTCGTCTTAACTTGATTATATCTACAAAGACCCTGTTTCCAAATATCTAATTCACGGGTACCTGGAGTTAGGACATCAGCATGACTTTTAGGGTACTCAATTTAACACCTAACAAGTGGCCTTGCCTTCAATCCTCCAGTTGTTCTTTTACCACTCAGAGAGACCTGAAGTGGCCTTCTAAGCACTACATAGTCTAACTCCCAACAGCTCTAAAGCCTGACCTTTAGCTCCAGAGATCACTTTGCTGTAGCAGTAACAGCCTCCTTGCTGCTTATCCACTTTCCAAGCACACTCCTGTTTCAGGGCTTTGCATCTGCTCATCCTTGCACCTAGAGCACTCTATACCTGCAGAGGTCTGCACTGCTTCCTTCCAGTCTGTGCACAGATATTGCTTCTCAGGGATGCTTTCTCTCACCTCTATTTTAAATTGCCAACAGTTTTATCCCAAACTCTTATCACACTTCCTTTTTTTTCTTCCACAGAACTTCTCACTTTGTAATATACCACATAGTTTAGTTGTTCATATGTGTTTATTACTGGTCTACTATATGACTTTTGTGGTCTCAAGGCACTTCTGCTTTAATGGTCCCCTTCTTCAAAAAATTTTTTAAATTATATTTTACAGCTGCATTGGTATAAATAAAAATATAATGCAAGATGGGTGCATTATTATAACATTCACATTTTTCTTCTAGTTTTAAAATAAATTAAAAGTAAAACATATTTATGGGCCCTAAAGTACCATGGGCCTTAGGCTCTATATGAATGGATAAGCTGGCCCTGGTTTATAACTGTCTCCCCATCAGAATGTAAGCTCTTCGAGGATGAGAACTTTTTCTGTTATACTCATTGATATTTCTCCACAAGTAAAACAGGAACTGCATATAGCAATGTTCAATAAATATTTACTGAACATATGAATGGCTAAAAATATCACCTTGGTTTTCCATTAGAATTAGTTTTCCATTCCCTTAGTGAAATTGGTTTGTGTGGCTTAACCTAGAATGTACTGTTACTTTCACTTCAGCACTTAAAACTTCAAGAATAATTCTGCAATAGGCTAACCAGCCTTTGAACTAACCGCAGGACTCTAGCCTTATACAACTCATGGGAACCTTGGGAAGCTATGGTAAGTGAGCTGAAGGAATTACTTTTCGGTAACCCACCTTGGTGCCCTGACAAATTATATACTCTGTCAATAAGTTATTACAAATATCACAACAGATATTTTTTGAAATTAGAAAAACTTCCTTGAATAATTATAAGAAAAAATTTGCTGTTACCTAGAGATAAAAAATAATCTTGAAATATCTTCTAAATAACAAAATAAATCATGAAAAAAAAACTTTAGATAATTTTATAGAACTATACTATAGTGTGGTTGCTGTATTACAGAGATTTATTTTAATGAAAATTTTAAAAAAGCTCTGTGAAACTGGTGGGTCTCAGGTGGTGGAGCAAGGATAAAAAAATGACTAAATATGATTTGTATTTATTAGAAAAAGAGAGATCAGACCTCCAATATGATTTGGGAAAACTGAAGTTAAACTTGCAGGGGTATAAATATTGCTGATTTTGTACTGAAGGGTTGTAGTACTTATGAATTTCTTAGGATACAGTCACTGAAATCCTTTTGAGAGGAATGTCGGGAGAAGCAAAAATCATTACAGTGCTGCATACATTTATTAATATGCATAATATTTAAATGTACAGATGATCAGGAACATTCATGAGTATTTCCTGACTCTTTCTGGAACTACTCTAAAATTTCCCATTTGTTCTACTTTCCATAGCCTCATATGTCTTCCTCAAAACTTGGCTAACATTCAATATTTAGTTAAAAATGTCTGTCCTCCATTAGACTCTTGGGGAAGCAGTAAAATTTATTTTAGTACATATATTACCCAACAAGATACCTTTCATATTGACTAGTGATTGAAGCATTGAATGTGAAACAATTTAAAAACTATAAACTAAGGTTATTTTAAGGCTGTTTTTATTGTATAAATATTCTGAAAATTATTTCCTTTGAAAGTTTCTTTTTTACTACCTGCCACAAGTGTATTTCATTTACCTGTTTAAGATATGGTGTCTGAAGCCTATCAGAGTAGCAGTATTATTTATCTAATACTTGCCTTGAAACTTACTGGGAACATTATATACATGATCCCATTTAACAATAAAAACAACTCAGAGGTATAGGAGTTATTTACTTCATATTGTAAATTTAGAGGGCCAAGGGCTGGCTAACTTGCTCAAAGTCAAACAGCCAATAAGTTGAAGGGCTTAATTCAAACCTAAACCTATCTAATTCTAAAACTTATGTTCCTTCACTTACATGTTCAGATTAGCAAAAGATCAATTCTACAAAATAACCTAGCATTTCAGAGTGGAACAATCTTTTAAAGCAAGATATTGAAAGATAACAAATGAATTTTTATAAAATAGTTGAAATTTTAACTTAGTAGCCACTGCAGTAAAATAATAATTATGAAACAATGATTTTTTTTGCTAGAGAAACCTATATGAAAATGAGGAATACATTCCTAGGGAAAATGGAGACATTTACAATAACAGATATTGGCCATTGGATTTTTTAATCATTTCAAAATCTGTATTTTTTTCATGTCCAGTTCAATTGTGAAAATGATTCAACCACTTTTATCTTCTTGGTGCTTCTTTACCTTTTGTAATTATTTATTTCTGCCTCTCTCCTTTAGTCTTATATGTCTCATCATCACTTGCATTGCTGGATTTTTTCTATCTTATTTCTATGAATTCATCTCATTTCATCCAAAGTTTCTTTATGTCTTTTTTTTCTTTCTCCTTAAAGACCTTATTGCAATACTGTCTGCGTGGTTTTGAAAAGTTTCAGTGTAGATCCATGCAATGTTTCTTCTCAGATTTCAGAGCTAGGGGCATATCTCTTTCCTGATAATTTGGTTTTCTACTTATTAGCTATTGAAAGCTATGTATCCTATTATGTTCCCCTTTTGCTTTGAATGCCTGAAAGATAAGCATTTGGTTTTGTGCACAATGGTAAGAATTTCCCTAGACTTCGTTGTCTGAGATGATTATTGTTCCCATCATTACTTGTCTCTTGTAATTATTTAAATGATGTTACAGTGTTGTCATCTGTGACCTTAATTTGTACCATACCTACTTTTCCTATTGAAGATAAGAAAGTGAAAGATGAGAAAGAGACTTAAAGAGAAAGAGACCTGAGAAATTTTAACATTTTTTTCAATGTTTCAGGTTTGGTTCTGCCTAATTTTCTTCCATTTAAATTAATAATTTTTCCCTAGATTCACTGAACAAGCTTTTGCTCTGAATCCAACTTGGAGTAGCTGGGACAGCTGCTTTACTCTTTTTTGCTTGACTACATGTCTTCATATTTCATTTCCCCTGTGAATGGAGCATTTCTTTATTTTGATAAACTTTTTCTATAATCTCTCTTCTTCCCAGATTGTATCCCTTCTAAAGGCCAGATCTACATAAGAGGTCTTGTTACCTTTGGCCTGATAGACTCAATTCTGAATGTGAGCCTCTCTGTCCATCTACCTGTTGCTATGTGTATGTATACAAGCATACCTGTATGTGCACACATGTATATATACACATACATGCATATTAATGGTATAAGAAAGTCCAATAGGAGGTGCTGGTGTGTATTTACATCACTGCTAACCATGGTTCCTGTTACCTGCCCTATATTTTAGTTGGTTGACTTTTCCTGTACTATTTGCCTTTCAAGTACCTTTTACAACTCAGCATGTATGTCTAGTTTGAGATTCAGGCCCATCACTACCAGCTTCAACTCATGGGAAGTATTCCTTTCATTGATGGAAAATCCAGTTTTGTTTTATTTCTATAATTATTATATTTCTATAAAATTCAGGAAGAAACATCACTTTATAACCTTTTGGTTTGGAGTTTGACCCTGTATTGATAGTAGATCAATCTGCATGCCTGTACATAGATGTGTCTAATGGATTGTCATTGTCCTGTAAAAAGGATATTCATTATAATCAGTTGTGCCACTGACATATTGTTCATCTCTAATTCAATTCATTAGAACTTTACTAGGTCTCTTGTGTCAACTATCTCCATAGTAATGTATATGAATAAGGCATAAAGTTTATTCTTTATGGAGTCACATATTTTGGAAACAAAAATACCCATAATATAAGCAGGTAGAGATATGGATCTTGACAATGATTCAAATTCTGTGACTGAAAATATTTTCTAGTGGCTCTCTTCTAGGGCTTCCCAGGTGGCTCAGACAGTAAAGTATCTGTGTGCAATGAGGGAGACCTGCATTTTATCCCTGGGTTGGGAAGATCCCCTGGAGAAGGGAATGGCTACCCACTCCTGTATTCTTGCCTGGAGTATCTCACGAACAGAGGAGCTTGGCAGGGGATTGCAGAGTTGGATACAACTGAGCAACTGATACATTCGCATTCACTTCTAGGGTAGACCTAGGGGTTTGTGTGAGTTCTAGAGTTTTATCTGTCACTGTAACCTTTTTCTTCCTACTTGGTGATGATGATGAATTACTTTAGGTATAATCTTGAATTCTAATCAATGTAGGCTAGCTATGTGGACCTGAATATATTAGTCTCTATAATTTGTTTCTTTGTTAATAGTATTTAGTCACGTGTATTTATTAAATGAATGAATACATATATATGCCTGACACAAAGCCATTCTTAGGGGATACAGTGTGTGCAACACAGAAAAGTTTCTATATTATGAAGATTAAATTTGAAAAGACAATCACAGTGGTCAAGCTGTAACTTCCCAGGTGGCACTAGTGGTAAAGAATACTCCTGCCAATGCAGGAGATGGAAGAAATGCAGGTTAATTCCCTGGGTCAGAAAGATCTCCTGGGTTCAGAGGTGGCAGCTGGCTCCAATATTCTCGCCTGGAAAATTCTGTGTTCAAAGGAGCCTGGCAGGCTATAGTCCATGGGGCCACAGACAGTTGGACACAACTGAATGACTAAGCAACAGCAGCATAATTATATGCACAATACATAGTATAACATAGTAATATTTTATGTCATTACTATAGTATATTGGAGAGATTAATTCAATATATTCTATGCATTTTCTTTATTTAAAATACAAGTAATAAAAACTGAACATTTTCTTACATCAAACTGGCAAAGATATAATCACCAAATGTTACATTTATATTTTTAATGTTTTCTCTCAAGATTGAGAATGCAATATAGTAAGCATATTTGGCAACTTTCACTCAGTGCAGTGATGTCACAGTTTTATAAAATGCTGCTTGATTTGACATTCCACTGATTCTTGAGTCTCACAGTTGAGAAGAATACCACAGTTCCTAATATGCTAAGTTTGGGCTTTTATATCACCTTCTGGCTCCTCTGTTATCTCTGAATGTAATAAGGACATTTTGCCCACGTGTTTTCCAGATCTTATCAAGTGTAAGGAGAAGTAACCTAAGATGTTGGAGGGAGTGGTAGATACCTCAGAATAGTTCCTTTAATCCTGATTCCGCCACAGGGGATGCTAACATAAGTCTGTCCTCTCCTCCAGCAGCTGGATTCCAGGGTATCTTTTGAGAAATGCTGACCTCTGTACTTGCATTATACAGAAATGAAAGAAATGTGTGTGTTTTCTTAAAAGTAGTGATTAAGGATTTGTCAGGGTTTCTACTATTCTTTCATCATTTACTGAAATCTATGAAAGTGACAAAGTGTGTCACTAGAAGGCTTTTGTTAAAATGTAAACAAGTAAGATACTCTTAATGATATGTTTAAAATTTTCAAACCAGTAACTAAAAAAAAATTTTCCCAAACTTTTCAAATTATAGTTGACGCACACTGCTATGTTATTTTTCAGGTGTACAATGTACTGACTGGACATTTAAATAAATACATTCTGAAATATGTACCACAATAAGTCTAGTAACCATCTGTCATCATTCAGTTATTACAGTATTACAATATTTTTTACCATGTTACTTATGCTGTATGTTACTTCTCTATGATATGTTTATTTAATAACTGGAAGTCTTCACCTCTTAGTCCCATTCACCTCTATTTTCTAATCCCTCATCTTTCTGCCCTCTAGCAACAGCCAGTTTGTTCTCTGAGTTTATGAATCTGTTTCTGTTTTGTTTGTTTCTATTTTAGAGTCCACATTATACATGAGATCATGCACTATTCATCTTTCTCTGACTTATTTCACTTGCTAAGTCACTTCAGTTGTGTTCAACTCTGTGCGACCCCATAGACGGCAGCCCACCAGGCTCCCCCGTCCCTGGGATTCTCCAGGCAAGAACACTGGAGTGGGGTGCCATTGCCTTCTCCAATGCGTGACTTATTTCATTTAGCATAATACTATTTCTAATTTTTGAGGGCCCTCCATATTGAGGGTTCCCAGAGTGACTGTTCCCTCTATATTCCCTTTCACCAATCCTTGTTATTATATACTAGTTTTTAGAATCAATTTGCTCAGTGAGAAAACAATGTGAATGTAGATATACTGGGCCTCAGCTCACTTATCTGTACACAGGGGTATTAATAGAAAGTCCTTGTGGATATCAAAGAAGTTAATAAATATGAAATGAAGAGCTTAGAAAAATGCTTAACACATAGAAACACTAGAAAACTTTCTATACATATATAGAATATATATGTAGGTGTACACACACACACACATACACACACATGGGTCTTCCCCTGTGGCTCAGTGCTAAACAATCCACCAACAATATGGGAGCCTCAGGAGACCTGGATTCAGAAGATACCCTGGAGGAGGGCATGGCAACCCACTCCAGTATTCTTGCCTGGAGAATCCCATGGACAGTGAAGCCTGGCAGGCTATGGTCCATCGGGTCAAAAAAGTCAGACACGACTGAAGCAACTTAATGTGCATGCACACACACACACACACACAATACATACACATATACATATATATGATATATAGGGCCTTCCCTGGTAGCTCAACTGTTAAAGAATCTGCCTGCAAATGCAGGAGACCCTGGTTCAATTCCTGGGTCAGGAAAATCCCCTGGAGAAGGGATAAGCTACCCACTTCAGTATTCTTGGGCTTCCCTGGTGGCTCAGACAGTAAAGAATTTGCTTGCAATGAAGGAAACCTGAGTTCAATCCCTGGATTGGGAAGATCCCCTGGAAAAGGGCATGGTAACCCACCAGTATTCTAACCTGGAGAATTGCCATGGACAGAAGAGCCTGGCAGGCTGCAGTCCATGGGGTCGCAGAGTTGGACACAACTGATTGACTAAGCACATCACATTATATATATATATGCTATTATCCATAAATTGTTCAAATACAAAGTACCTAAGTAATTATAAAATAGCTGTTTGAAGCATATAAATCAAAACATTAATGACAGATCCCTAGGTGATGTGATTAAAAGTAATTTTCTTTTCCTTTCTTACCTATCTATATTTTATAAGTTTTATATGATGAAATGAATTTTACTAGATATGACTGAGATGATGAAATAAGAAGAGTCCAAACTCACCACCTCCTATAAGCACACTAAAGTTATAGCTATTTACAGACCAACTATGAGGATGACTTGAAGACTAGAAAGAAAGATTTTTTACAACTAAAGATGTAAAGAAGAAACCACACAAGGTAGATGGGAGGGCTGAACAATGAAGTATAGATATCATCTACACTTCTAAGTAGGTGAACCAAAAAGTAAGGGTAATTACAATTTCAGAGGTTCTCTCCAAAGAGCAAGAGTCTGCACTCCATGCACCAACAAGAGGAGCCCACAGAACATCTAGCTTTGAAGGCCAGAGAGATTAACATATAGGAAAGCCAGAGGGCTGTAAGAAACAAGACACTCTGCTCTTAAAGGACAGCTACAAAATCTCACATGCTCCAAGTCTCAGCACAGAGGCAGTAATTTGAAAGGAATGGAGGTCAGACCTACTTGCTGATCTTGGAGAGTCCTTTGGAAAGGGAGAAAGCCACTGGGACTCCCCTTGGGAACACAGGTGTTGGCAGCAACTATTTTGGGGAGCTTGTTCCAGCAAGAGAACCATTTTGGAGTTCTCCTTCTAGCCTATTAGTGCATACTTGCCCACAAGTGGGCTGCCAGCCACTGCACAAGGTGGACCTGGCAACCAACTGGGCTAGGAGCCATTTCTGCTTACCATCATATCCATAGTGGTCAACCTGCCAAAGGAGAAGAGCCCACCCAGCCCAAATAAGGGACACTCATGAAACATCTAAATGTATCCTACATAAGGCCATTTTCCAAGATGTGGAACATAACCAACCTATCTGATACACAGAAATGCAAACAATTAGGCAAAATGAGGAGACAGAGGAATATGTTCCAAATGAAGTATGTTCAACAAACTTGGGAGAAGAATGGGTGAACACAGTGACAACTTTAACAAAGAGAAAACATGAAGAATAGCTAAACAGAACTGAATAATTCAGTAACTGAAATAAAAATATGCTAGATAAAATCGAGTAGATTAGATGATACAGAGGAACAGATCAGTGAACAGGAAGACAGAGTAGTGGAAATCACTCAAGCTGAACAAAAGAAATTTTTTGAATGAGCAGAGTTTAAGAGGCCTCTGAGACAACAGCAACATACTAAGATTGCATTATAGAGATCCTAGAAGGTGAAGAGAGGTAAAGAAAGGGGCAGATAAATTATTTGAAGAAACAGAAGCTGAGAAATTGCAGAATCTGGTAAAGGAAACAGACACCCAGATTCAGGAAGCATAGAGAGTTTGAAACAAGATGAACACAAAGATGTTCACACTAAGACATATCACAATTAAAATAGCAAAATTAAATACAGAAAAGGAATCTTAAAAGGAGCAAGAGAAAACATGCTAGTTACACCAGCAAATTTGGAAAACTCAGCAGTGGCCACAGGACTGATGTTTTCATTCCAATCCCAAAGAAAGGCAATGCCAAAGAATGCTCAAACTACCGCACAATTGCATTCATCTCACATGCTAGTAAAGTAATGCTCAAAATTCTCCATTCCAGGCTTCAGCAATATGTGAACCATGAACTTCCAGATGTTCAAGCTGGTTTTAGAAAAGGCAGAGGAACCAGAGATCAAATTACCAATGTTCAGTGGATCATCGAAAAAGCAAGAGAGTTCCAGAAAAACATCTATTTCTGCTTTATTGACTATACCAAAGCCTTTGACTTTGTGGATCACAATAAACTATGGAAAATTCCGAAAGAGATGGGAATACTAGACCACCTGACCTGCCTCTTGAGAAACCTGTATACAGGTCAGGAAGCAACAGTTAGAAGTGGACATGAAACAATAGACTGGTTTCAAACAGGAAAAGAATACATCAAGGCTGTATATTGTCACCCTGCTTATTTAACTTATATGCAGAGTACATCATGAAAAAACATTGGGCTGGATAAAGCACAAGCTGGAATCAAGATTGCCAGGAGAAATATTAATAACCTAATATATGCAGATGACACCACCCTTATGGCAGAAAGTGAAGAAGAACTAAAGTACCTCTTGATGAAAGTGAAAGCAACATTCAGAAAAGTAAGATCATGGCATCCGGTCCCATCACTTCATGGCAAATAGATGGGGAAACAGTGGAAACAGTGGCCGGCTTTACTTTTCTGGGCTCCAAAATTACTGCAGATGGTGATTGCAGCCATGAAATTAACAGACGCTTACTCCTTGGAAGGAAAGTTATGACCAACCTAGATAGCATATTAAAAAGCAGACATTACTTTGTCAACAAAGGTCCATCTAGTCAAGGCTATGGTTTTTCCAGGGGTCATGTATGGATGTGAGAGTTGGACTACAAAGAACGCTGATCACGGGAGAATTGATGCTTTTGAACTGTGGTGTTGGAGAAGTCTCTCGAGAGTCACTTGAACTGCAAGGAGATCCAGCCAGTCCTTCCTAAAGGAGATCAGTCCTGGGTGTTAATTGGAAGGACTGATGTTGTAGCTGAAACTCCAATACTTTGGCCACCTGATGCGAAGAGCTGACTCATTTGAAAAGACCCTGATGCTGGGAAAGATTGAAGGCAGGAGGAGAAATGGATGACAGAGGTTGAGATGGTTGGATGGTATCATCGACTCAGTGGACATGGGTTTAGGTGGACTCTGGGAATTGGTGATAGACAGAGGGCCTGGTGTGCTATGGTTCATGGGGTCACAAAGAGTCAGACAGTACTGGGCGACTGAACTGAACTGATGTACAAGGGAAAGCTCATAAAGCAACCAGCTGATTTTTCAGGAGAAACTTTGCAAGCCAGATGATAGTAGATGCTACATTCAAAATGATGAAAGAAAAAGAAAAAAAAACAGTCCATGATCATGAATACTTTATCTGGTAAGACTATCCTGATATGATGTTAAATTGACCAAGTTATAGTATATTAGCATTTATTTCATTATTGTCCCTTAATTTGCAGATATACAAGTCTGAGAAGTGACAAAGGTAAATAACATCACCTACATCATACTGTGTGCATGCATGCTTAATTGCTTAGTCATGTCCATTTCTGTGACCCCATGGACTGTAGCCTGACAGGCTCCTCTGTCCATGGGTTCTCTAAGCAAGAATACTAGAGTGGGTAGCCATTCCCTTCTCCAGGGGATCTTACCCACCTTGGGACTGAACCCAGGTCTCCCTCATTGCAGGCAGATTCTTTCTTTCTGAGCTACCAGGGAAGCCCAAGTCATACTATTGATTAGCAATTGCTTATAATGTCAGAATTAATATATGTTTCTCGACTTACAGGTCATCAAGAAATGGAAGAAGTTACTATACAAATGATATTAATTTTATCAGTGTTACATGATCACTGTAGTAAGCCACTGAGATTTTGGCAATTATCTCTTAGGCAGTTTGTATTACTACAATACACAAATTGCCAGTAGAAGTGAGTAGGACTTCTAAAACACAAAACCCTAAAAGATGTATCATGGCTTAGTAAGAAGGCAGTGGATGGCAAGAAAATTTGTGTCAGGGGCTAGAAAGACTTAAGATAGTCAGTGCCAAAATATTTGGCAAGAATACTATCTGCAGTATGCTAAATGGCAGACTCTATGCATACCAAATCTGCATCAGTCTGGGGCAAAGCTCCTGCCCCACCTATTTAAGTGAATGAAAAATAAAATTCTATTGTGTTAAACCATTGAAAAATTCCAGTTCGTCTGTTATTGCAGCTAGTGTCATCTTAACTAATTTGTACTTTCGTGTACATACCAATGTGTTATTTTGACATTAATTTTGTTATTCACCAAGGATTTTCTTCCCAGTAGTTACTTGAGTCTTATAACATCTTTGCCCAAAATTGTTTTGAATACACTATAGATTAGGAATAAAGGGTCTTTATTAAGCACTTGTTATTTTCCAAGTACTGTAGTAAAATGTTTAAATTATCTCACTGATGTTATCCAATGTGACCCAAAGCAGATAAACAATTCTTATTCCCACTCTACAAATGAGAAACATTTGTAGATAACTTGAGATAACTTAACTATCAATAACTTGGGTGAGTATACAGCTGGTACATGGAAATTACCAGATACTTAGTACTATAGGACAGGAGGAACATGAGATTGATGATAATCAAAGCACGTATGTAGATGATATTTCCTAGAGAGAGTATATTTTATGCAGAGAAGAAGCAAAACAAAAATAATAAAGAAAAAAGAACCTGGTGCAGTACTTGAGAAATAACTTACTTTAAAACATGTATACAATAAAAGAAGCTGTCAAATCAGAGTAATCAGGGATTCAGAAAGGTAGGAGGAAAAATAGAAGAGTATGCTTATGTAAAACATGGGAAAGTGAATATTTCACAGATGGAGTAATCAAGAATGCTAAATATTGCAGGGAAGGCAAATAAGATAAGGACCAAATGATGTTTCACTAAAATTATTAGTAAAAATATACTTTTGGCAAAAGCAGTGTAGGAGATAGAGATAGGTCAGACTTGTTCGGAGAAGACGATGGCATCCCACTCCAGTACTCTTGCCTGGAAAATCTCATGGACGGAGGAGCCTGGAAGGCTGCAGTCCATGGGGTCGCTGAGGGTCGGACAAGACTGAGTGACTTCACTTTCACTTTTCACTTTCATGCATTGGAGTAGGAAATGGCAACCCACTCCAGTGTTCTTGCCTGGAGAATCCCAGGGATGGGGGAGCCTGGTGGGCTGCCATCTATGAGGTCGCACAGAGTCAGATGCGACAGAGGTGACTTAGCAGCAGCAGTGGCAGCAGACTTGTTCAATGAGCCTTAAATGTAAGGAAATTAAAACTGTGAGTAGAAACAACATTATGAAAAATTTTGACTGTGGAGGGAGAAAAAGTTTAAAGTAATAGCTGGAGTGGACTGTGGTGTTAAGGTTTTTTGTTTATTTGTTTTCTTGGGGTCTATGTTGTGAAAGAATCAATAGATATGGGGAGATACGCAGAATAGAGAATATGAAGGTCTTCTGAGCAACACAAGAGTGGAATCCAAGATGCAAGACAAAGATTTACATTTTAATCTGAGTAAAAGTGAAAAGGATAGACAGTGACGCAAGTAAGTATGTAAAATTATTTTAGGTGAGGAAGCATGTGTTCTACTTTCTTTCAAAAGAAGGATGTGAATTCAACTGGCTAAAAATGAATATGGTGGAAGTTTTGAAGAGATTAGTCATGATTTTAAACATCTTCAAAAAGTAACAAGAGAACTGATAGTAAAATACAAACATAACACAGGTCTGCCAGTTGGAAAACCTGATGGAGGTGGGAGACCAAATACTTATACAGATGAAGAACATTAGAATCTTGCATACTTTTTGATCTACTATGTTTGGATTAGAAATTTATCCTAAAGAGTCATAAGAATTCTGTGTGGAATTTATGATAGTGAAAAGCANTATAAAAATGAATATTTCTTATACTACTTTGATAAATGATGTGTTAGCATAAGTTTCCTTAAGATAATTGATCATCTCTACACTGGGTACCTTATTGTCATAACACTGATAAGCAAAAGCAGGGATATGAAATTTTGTCAGCTGATAAAAATTGTCAATGTTTAGAAATCTATCTTCAGGAGTACACCACTCAATATATAGAGCTTGGTTTCTCTCATTTCAGACATGCCATTTTTTAGGTGACAAAAGTTTTGCATTGTTTTAGAAATGCAACCATTGTGCCTTTTGACCAATTTAAATCAATGAAACTATGTGACTGAACAGTGCTCATATAAACCATTTCTGAGAGATGAGCCAACCAGTGTTATAGAAAATAAAGATAAAATAAAGATATAAAATGTGCTGACATAAAACTAATATCTAATATTTTTCTCTCTTCATGGCATTTGTGAAATCAAAAATTAAGCCTTAATTATATACATTACCTTTTAAATATATTAAATATGGTTAATCATGAAACTTTGGTGGCCAACTTTTCTTCTTGCTACTTGTTCAAGTATTCTACTTATCATAACTTCTTATATTTTAAAAGAACACATGCCCAAAATTCTACATAATCCATTAAGTAATGAGTGAACCTGTAAAATGTTGCAACAAGTTTGCAGAAATATCCAAAGGGCAGCCATCTTATGTAGATCCATGGTGAATATTCAAATAAATTTGCTCAATAGATGCAAAATTTATAAAATTCATCAGTATCCACAGAGCAATAATAAATTTAATTTCACCAAACACTATTAATTTACACATTCATGGGCAAGAATCATTCACATTGATTTTCTACAACTTATAAAGTTATAAACTAGGCCAAAGACAATGAAAAATGCAAACCCCTTTGAGTCAGAAAACCTGAAATGATGTGCTCTAAACAATACACAGTTTTCCACTACAGATACCTAGTAATCTTTTTGATACCTTTCAATGTCTTTCACAATTCTTCCTGAAGGGTTCCCCTTCCCTTGTAATCATGATAATCTCAAGAAAAGATTTTCTTGGTTAAAAAAATAAGTCTGGTCTCACTAGGTTGGTCTGATTACTTACACAGGTACAGTAAGAGTATTAATTTACCATGGACACCTTAGATTATTTGCAAATCAAGAGCCATATAATAGTTAACAAATGCAAACATCACAAGGCTAACATCTACTTAGAAAAATACAGTAAGTAATATCAGATTTGACTTTTAAAAGCTCTCATTATCTAGTAGTCCACGGTAAGGAAATAAAGTCCAAGATGCTCATTTCACCACATTCATTAGCAGTAACTCTAAACTTGTGTCATTTTTCTCTCTTCTCATAGTGCCCCAAATTGTATAAGGTTCTTGACCAAACAGGAAATAACCTTCTTTACTATCTGTGAGGCTGAGCTCTGAAACCAGGTATCAGGCACTTTTCCTGTAAGAGTTTTGTAGTCATTGTCTCCATAAGAAAGCTAGCTTTTATTTTTCAAAAGCAGCTTGTCATATCTGATTAAATGAGCATTGTTCTCAAATATGACACTCTTGAGATAAGGCCATGGTTTCACAATCGTTTTGTTTTATTATATTCTGGTAAAAAGGAAGACATTTTATCAATCCTCTGCAAATAACTATATTGGTATAAAAGTAAGTAGAAGTAGTAAGTTTCTGCATTTGATGATTAGTGAGAATTACGTATCATCTAAAATAGTTCATCTCAATTTACAAAAGCAGAGTTTATGCAATTGTTCTGGGTTTCAGATAGCTTAACAAAGAGAAAACACTTTCTTATATATTCAGGAAATAAAACATTAAAGACGTATTAATAATATACCCTTCCCTTAAAAAGCTACCTTAAAATTCCCCTCACCAGCTTATTCAGCCCTATGTAATTAATTCTTTTTCTATTTGGTATTGGGCTAGCATTTTGATGAGGCCATCTGCTTCTCGACTGAAAAGAGTTCTGGAAATCCTGATGTAGTCCACTGGCAGAATCTAAAAGTGGTCTAAACAATGTCAGTCAGAAACATATATCCAAAATTCTATTCATTGAAATGTCAATAGTGTGAAGTACCTAGAACCGTCCTTTTCCATAAACCTTTGAGACTATATTTTGTTGAAGGAGACTGATATATTTTTGTTAAAGAAATCAGTGACTGTTCTATTAAATAATGGATGGAGTTTTTCTTATAAGATGAAAAGAATCTTGAGATATAACATTTAATGATCCTGAAACATACAAATCAAGTTTACCAAAAATGTCAAGGGAACTCTGGAGTAAAGCTTACACATACGTTAGTCCACTATGTCTCACTGTTTGAGAATCACTCACCTTGAAGATGATAGTTTGAAATTACAGAAGTAAAGAGGTGGTCAATAAATATTTTAAGTAATAATTGAAACTGTGACTGATAACATCATATAGATATTGACTAATATTAGATAAAGCACTACCAGAAGATTGAAAAATGCCAGAAAACTTGAAAAAAAATTTCATAAGAGTTTAGATCAATGTTTTCCCTGAGGTTGAAACATGTTATTGAAAGAAAGGGCAGTAACAAATACACAAAGACTTCCCATAAACTCTGAAACTTCTGGAATATTTATATTAATAACATTTTGCCAATATCAATTTTAACCTAAGGAAAGCTGAGTGTCTCTTCTGATTTGACAAGTCTGCCTATACAACTCATCAAATAAATCTAATTAGATACTTTTTTAAATCTCTTTTTGAAGTGAAAGAACAAATCTTTGTGATTTTCCAGGGACCCTCTGATATAGTTTGATAGTTTCAGATATTAAAATATTCTGGAATTTTTATCTTATTTTTCTGCTTCTAAGATCTGATTTTTGAAAGGAGAATTTTAAAAAGTATTTAGGAGAGATTTGGACACTGGTTTAAAATGATCATGGATATCTGAGAAATAGTACTTTGTTAACCATTTAATTAAAGTGACAATAAAATATTTTAAAGCAATCTATGATAACAAGATTTAAAGAAACTTAGTTCTTTGGTAAGTGATAACTTTTGTTTGTTCTTCTTTCCTCTAAGGTATTCAAGGCCTAATAAAAATTAACATAAACACAGAAAACCATTTTGGTGAAAACACAGAATTTTACAATGTAGGCTATGGTTTTTCCAGTAATCATGTACACATGAGAGAGTTGGACCATAGAGAAGTCTGAGTGCCTAAGAACTGATTCTTTCACACTGTGGTGCTGGAGAAGACTCTTGAGAGTCCCTTGGACAGTAAGGAGATCAAACCAGTTAATCCTAAAGGAAATCAACCCTGAATATTCATTGGAAGGACTGATACTGAAGCCGAAGCTCCAATACTTTGGCCACCTGAAGCAAAGAGCTGACCTGCTGGAGAAGATCCTGATGTTGTGAAAGACTGAGAGCAGGAGAATAGGGTGAAAGAGGATTAGATGGTTGGATGGCATCACCAACTAAAAGGACATAGTTTAAGTGAACTCTGAGAGATAGTGAAGGACAGAGAAGCCTGGTGTGTTATGGTTCATGGGGTCACAGAGAGTCGGACATGATTTAGTGACTGAACAACAACAAGACAGATTACACAGAAGGTAGTTACCTTTCATACTGTAGATGAAGGTATTAATCAGTAAACCAAGGAAGCAAGCCACTCAGGATTAAATTAACTGGTAAAAAAAATTAATATATTGCTTAGTTTTTTTTTAGATTTAGCTACCATAAAGCAAGAAAATGCAATTTGCCTTCCAAGTTTCATTTTTTATTATGCCTTTTCATATTGTAAAACTGATACAATTATTTTAGGATAGCTCTACCATGTAAAGCTAACTTCATAATTATACCAAGATATTGTTGCCAACACACAATGTTTATTTCTTTGAAGAGAGTAATGATGAATACATTGTGATGTATTCATGAATTCATCATACAATGATAAATTCATACGTGTGTATGTATTCATACATGTGAATACATCACTACTCTCTTCAAAGAAATAAAAAATCATCTCAATTTCTAATATGGTAATATTGATAAGTATAACTCACATGAATGCAAGCTCTTGGAGGGCCTCAATAATTCCTAAGAATGGGAAGGTATCCAAAGACCAAGAAGTTTGAGAACTCCTGCTTTGGAACAACCAAATATTTTTCCTTAAAAAACAAAACAAAACAAAAAAAAAAGTTGAATTTTCAGTATTTTATCTTAAGTATTCATTCAATTCAGTTCAGTCACTCAGTCGTGTCCAGCTCTTTGTGACCCCATGAAGTGCAGCATGCCAAGCTTCCCTGTCCATCACCAACTCCCAGAGTTCACTCAAACTCACATCCATTAAGTTGGTGATGCCACCCAGACATCTCATCCTCTGTCGTCCCCTTCTCCTCCTGCCCCCAGTCCCTCCCAGCATCAGAGTCTTTTCCAATGAGTCAGCTCTTCCCATGAGGTAGCCAAAGGATTGGAGTTTCAGCTTTAGCATCAGTCCTTCCAAAGAACACCCAGGACTGATCTCCTTTAGAATGGACTGACTGGTTGGATCTCCTTGCAGGCCAAGGGACTCTCAAGAGTCTTCTCCAACACCACAGTTCAAAAACATCAGTTCTTTGGTGCTCAGTTTTCTTTACAGTTGAACTCTCACATCCATACATGACCACTGGAAAAACCATAGCCTTGACTAGATGGACCTTTGTTGGCGAAGTAATGTCTCTGCTTTTAAATATGCTATCTAGGTTNGCATACAGGTTTCTCAAGAGGCAGGTCAGGTGGTCTGGTATTCCCGTCTCTTTCAGAATTTTCCACAGTTTGTTGTGATCCACACAGTCAAAGGCTTTGGCATAGTCAATAAAGCAGAAATAGATGTTTTTCTGAAACTCTTTTGCTTTTTCGATGATCCAACGGATGTTGGCAATTTGATCTCTGAATCCTCTGCCTTTTCTAAAGCCAGCTTGAACATTTGTAATTATACATTTTTAACAAAAGTAAATAACTTCTATTTCACATAGCAAACAGTGGACTGCAGAGTGAATGATAGAGAGCTGTCCTCTTATGCAAGCATTTAAACAGATTAGCACAGTTTGTGAAACTAAGAAGTTTTTGATAACAGCATATCCCTTTAACACTTCCTTAAAGTGGCAAAAATGAACACTCATTAACGTCACCCAAAGATATAGCTTCTTTGTAACATAGGAAAATAGGTAAAAACACATAAATTTTATGTTCCAAGTATTAATCAATGGTTTGGATGTTTCAGTATTCTGTGTAACAAATTAACTAGGGATCCAATGATTATCCATTAATTAATTGAATCCTTGGTTTAAGCTACCTTAAGATAATTTGGAAATTATCTTCAAGGTGACACTACAAAATAGAACTACTTTTGAAATCAAAAGTTTCAGAACATCTATTCAATTTAGTTGAATACAAATGTATATTTTAATAATTGAACACATTATATAGGTGTATAATCAGTTTATTTAATCAGTAAACTTTTAAAATTTGAAGCAAACCCAGGTAGAATAAAATGTATGCTTGTATTATATATAAAATAGAAAAAAAATTGAAAACTATACTGTTCAGGCATGATCTAAATCAAATCCCTTGTGATTATACAGTGGAAGTGGGAAATAGATTTAAGGGACTAGATCTGATAGACAGAGTGCCTGATGAACTATGGATGGAGGTTCCTGACACAGTAGAGGAGACAGGGAGCAACACCATTTCTTTTCCCCCAAAAGGCAAAATGGTTGTCTGATGAGACCTTACAAATAGCTGTGAAGAGAAGTGAAAAAAACAACGGAGAAAAGGAGAGATATACCCATTTGAATGCAGAGTTTCCAAGAATAGCAAGGAGAGATAAGAAAGCATTCCTCAATGGTGAAGTGAAATGAAGTCACTCAGTCTTGTCTGACTCTTTGAGACCCCATGGACTGTGGCCTACCACACTTCTCCGTCTATGGGATTTACCAGGCAAGAGTACTGGAGTGGGTTGCCATGTCCTTCTCCAGAGGATCTTCCCAACCAGGGATTGAACATGGATCTCTCATTGTAGGCAGATGCTTTACCATCTGAGACACCAGGGAAGTTTCTCATCTGTAAGTGCAAAGAAATAGAGGAAAACAATAGAAAGGGAAAGACTGGAGATTTCTTCAAGGAAATTAGAGATACCAAGGAAATATTTCATGCTAAGATGGGCTCAATAAAGGAGAGAAATGGTATGGACCTAACAGAAGCAGAAGATATTTAGAAGAGGTGGCAAGAATACACAGAAAAACTGTACAAAAAAGATCTTCATGACCTGGATAATCATGATGGTGTGATCACTCATCTAGAGTCAGATATCCTGGAATGTGAAGTCAAGTGGGCCTTAGGAAGCATCACTATGAACAAAGCTAGTAGAGATTCCAGTTGAACTATTTCAAATCCTAAAAGATGATGCTGTGAAAGTGCTGCACTCAATATGCCAGCAAATTTGGAAAACTCAGTAGTGGCCACAGGACTGGAAAAGGTCAGTTTTCATTCCAATCCCAAAGAAAGGCAATGCCAAAGAATGCTCAAACTACCGCACAATTGCACTCATCTCACATGCTAGTAAAGTAATGCTCAAAATTCTCCAAGCCAGGCTTCAGCAATACGTGAACCGTGAACTTCCAGATGTTCAAGCTGGTTTTAGAAAAGGCAGAGGAACCAGAGATCAAATTGCCAACATCTGCTGAATCATTGGAAAAGCAAGAGAGTTCCAGAAAAACATCTATTTCTTGTTTGTTGATTATGCCAAAGTCTTTGACTGTGTGGATCACAATAAACTGTGGAAAATTCGGAAAGAGATGGGAATACCAGACCACCTGACCTGCCTCTTGAGAAACCTGTATGCAGTTCAGGAAGCAACAGCTAGAACTGGACATGGAACAACAGACTGGTTCCACATAGGAAAAGGAGTACATCAAGGATGTATATCATCACCCTGCTTATTTAACTTATATGTAGAGTACATCATGAGAAACACTGGACTGGATACAGCACAAGCCAGAATCAAGTTTTCTGGGAGAAATATCAATAACCTCAGACATGCAGATGACACCATCCATATGGCAGAAAGAGAAGAGGAACTAAAAAGCCTCTTGATGATAGTGAAAGAGGAGAGTGAAAAAGTTGGCTTAAAGCTCAACATTCAGAAAACGAAGATCATGGCATCTGGTCCCATCATTTTATGGCAAATAGATGGGGAAACGGTGGAAACAGTGGCAGACTTTATTTTGGGGGGCTCCAAAATCACTGCAGATGGTGATTGCAGCCATGAAATTAAAAGACACTTGTTCCTTTTAAGGAAAGTTATGACCAACCTAGATAGCATATTAAAAAGCAGAGACATTACTTTGCCAACAATGTTCCATCTAGTCAAGGCTATGGCTTTTCCAGTAGTCACGTATGGATGTGAGAGTTGGACTTTAAAGAAAGCTGAGCACCAAAGAATTGGTGTTTTTGAACTGTGGTGTTGGAGAAGACTCTTGAGAATCCCTTGGACAGCAAATATATCCAACCAGTCCATCCTAAAGGAGATGAGTCCTGAGTATTCATTGGAAGGTCTGATGTTGACACTGAAACTCCAATACTTTGGCCATCTGATGTGAAGAGCTGACTCAATTGAAAGCCCCTGATGCTGGGAAAGATTGACGGCAGGAAGAGATGGGCTCAGCAGATGAGATGGGTTCAGCCGATGAGATGGTTGGATGACATCACCAATTCAATGGACATGAGTTTGAGTAAACTCCAGGAGTTGGTTATAGACAGGGAGGCCTGGCATGCTGCAGTCCATGGCATCACAAAGGGTCATACATGACTGAGCTTCTG
>SJYQ01000088.1:90469-116708 GCA_006410935.1 Redunca redunca | reverse complement strand
TAGGTATTCTTTTCATAAAATATCATATTTAACTCATACAAAATCCCTGAAAAGAAAGTATGATAACACATTATATAAATTAAAATTTAGAGAGTTTCATAATAATAATGATAATTTTACAATATAATTATTATACTCTTATGAAAGTTAATATTTTAATGCACTTACCATGTACCAGTAACTGTACTAAACACTTAACATGAAATATCTGATTTAGTCATCACAATAGTTGCATACTACCTATTACTATTGTTATCCAGATTTTATAGATGATTGGGATACATGAGATTAAATGTCAAACAGTAAGTAAGCAATTGAGTCAAGATGAAAGTAACTTTTAAGGCCACACAGCCAGTCATTGTGAGGCTGGAATTTCAACCTGAGTTTGTGTAATATGTAAAGTTCATGCTCTTTCTTATTCCTCATGCTGTTCCCTGTATGCTTAAAAAATAAGAAGCCATGTACTTACAAAACTGTAATATAAGCCCAAGAATGATATGAACTGAAGACTTATAAATTGCAGTTGGAGTTCTGAGGAAGGTTGAGCTGATGAGGGAAACTTTAATGGTGGGATTGACCTTTTAACTGAACGTCAGTGAGTAGATTTTGCAATAACACAAAAAATCTTACATAATTTCAATTAGTGCATTTATGATGCTGCTGCTAAGTCGCTTCAGTCGTGTCCGACTCTGTGCGACCCCGTGGACTGCAGCCTACCAGGCTCCTCTGTTCATGGGATTTTCCAGGCAAGAGTACTGGAGTGGGTTGCCATTGCCATTCTGTAGTTCTTTGTGTGGATGCTCAATCTGGAAAATGAGCTTCAAACAGAGAATAGAGAATAAGAGAGAGATAAAGTCACGTATATCTCAAAGCATACACTGAAAAAGCATCAAGGAAAATAAGAATTTCCCTTGAGAAAAGAAGGTAGGACTGGTGTTTGTGATGGAGGAGACTGGGAAGGAGAAATACACTTACACATGCACCATATTTTCTAATTTTCCTAAGCAAGAATTGCTTTAGAAAGGGCAAAGAAAAGATCTAGCAATATTACAAATAACTAGAGAGATTTCCTTCATCTAAGAATGAAACGTGCTCCAAGCAAAAGTGCCTTGAGTGCCTCAGAAGTCACATTCAAGGAAATACCTGGCAAGGCTCACTAGGAAAGCAATTGTTGAGAAATTCATCACAATACTTGTGTATTAGCTAGATGAAAAACGTTCATTGTGGGATCTGATGCCAATCATGAATTTTAGCTTTAGTCATTTTACACATACCTCAGATTTAGTTAACATTGTTTTCTGTTGATTAACTCTTTTGAACCACTGGATAGAATATTGGCCAGTAGAGGGTCATGGCATTCAAGAATATCTACCATCTACTGAATGTCCACCAAGGGCTAAGAGTTTAAAATACATATTCATATTCTGTTGGGGTTCAGGGCAGGTCACCCCAACATGAGCCACAATGTCACATTCATTATTTTGAATTGAAGTTGCTTGAGAAGCTGCAGATGCAAGAAGGAAACTCTGATCCTCCCCTGTCCCCTTGAAAGCAGGAAATAAATCTAATGCAAAAGATGCCCTCCTTGCCTCTGGAGGCAGAAGGACACGCTTATCACCAGAGACTGTGAATCCAGAGCTGAAAAGTCTGTATAAACAAACTCTGTTACTTTAATTACTGCTGGAAGCCCAAACTCTGTATAGATGTTCTTCACTAATTGAGTACCCCAAAACCCAAGTTTCTTTATCCTGTCAATTACTCACAAATTTATTGTTTGTCTAAAATGTATAAAAGCTGTCTGCTTTGGCCACTTCTTAGGTCCCATTTCTATGTGACCTCTGTGGGCATGAGTTAAAATCTGTTTCTTTTCCTTCTGTTAATCTGTCTGTTATCAATTTTATTACTAGTACAGCCTCAAGAAAGGTAGAGGGAGAAATTAAACCCTTCCTGATAATTCCTATATGGGTAAAGACATCTACAGTGCATATCACTTCATGGATTAAGAAACTCAGGTTAAAATAAATTAAGAAATCTGTTGAATTTCTAAAAGCAAACACGGGAAAGGAATAGAATTGGAGCAAAGATCTGTAAACTTCAAAGTTCATTCTCTTTTATTCTTATAAAGTTAAATCCAAGGAAATATTTTTTCCTAAGAGTTAAATGGGGGCTTAGGCCAACCAAAATGTCATTTGTTTCCTTGCCTCACCTACTGTAAAATAAAGTAGGCTGCAAGCCTGAGGCATCTCAGATATGGGTTACATAAGCATAAGCCATAAACCATATTTAATCATGATAAATATGTGTAATATATTTCTTGGATCTTTTCTTATTTATTCAGTGTTTATTAGTCATTCTTTAATCTAGCAATTAAAATCTGGAAAGCAGGAAGGCTCAATATTATTTGTTTTGCTAAGTCATTTTTAGCATACACCTGTAGTGCAGTTTAAGACCTAGATCAGAAATAACCATTCACATAGAATGTGAAATTTTAGACTTCCCTGGTGGCTCAGATGGTAAAGCATCTGTGTACAATGCGGGAGACTGGGGTTCAATCCCTGGGTCAGGAAGATCTTCTGGAGAAGGAAATGGCAATCCACTCCAGTACTATTGCCTGGAAAATCCCAAGGACAAAGGAGCTTGGTAGGCTTCAGTCCATGGGGTCGCAAAGAGTCAGACAGGACTGAGAGACTTCACTTTCACTTTCAAGCTTGAATTAAATACAAAAGTTGAATTATAGAAAAAAATTCAAAATTCAGAAAATGTAGTGTTGTCTAAACTCAGATCTGAAATACTTTACAGGTTGGTTTCATTTTAATGTCTAATAGAAAAAGAAGAGCTCATTTTTCCCATTTTAGAAGACTTGTCTATAATACTCAGTAATGGGTATAGAATAAAAGAATATTGTTTTTTAAAGTGTAAAAGCCTTTTAATTTATATATATGAATAAATCTGGGATCTATTTCATAATAATTTACTATAAACTGACATAACCTTAAATTTGTTATAATTTCCAAAATGATTTTATCCTTGATTTTAACTTGATTATTCTGATATGTTTATGTAAAATATATTTCACCATTTTATGTAAAGTATATTAAAAAATTCTGTTTTACTGGCTAACATCCAGACAAGTAGGTTGTGTGCTCCTGTGAAGAGTTGACTAGGAAGGATCAGGTTTCAAGCTTATTCAGGCTGTTGGGAAAATCCAGTTCCTTGGAGTTTTAGGACTGAGGTCCCCGTCTTTTTCCTGTGTGTTGGCCAGGGGTTACTCCCAGTCCTTTCACTGCCTGCTATGCCCTACCATGTGCCCCCTTCCATTTTCAAACAGAGCAAAGGAGAAACTCCTTCAGTACCAGTCACATTTGGAATCTCTCACCAAGTATGACCTAGCCCTTCAAAGGCAATGTTTTCCTTAGTCAACATAACCTAATCACAGAAGTGCTCTCTACCCTATTCAAAGTCCCTCCCACTCTAATTGGCAAATGCTCCAGGGTAAAAATGGGTGTAAGAGCAAACTTAACTTTTCAAAGGTTTCCTCTCTGGAGTTTTAACTCTTATAATATCATTGTCTAAGCACCTCTTTGAATTTTCCGTTTATTCAACTTTTCTGATGGTTCTAGGAGAAGACTTGATCTGTTGTAAGCTGCTCCATTCCACTTGAGAGCAGACATTGCTATTAAGTTTGTAAATTCTTAAAATTCCAAATGCCTAATTGCAATGATAATAGTGAGCAAGGATTTAATTGTTTACAAGTGATTTCACAAAGACATCTCTTGGCAATTTGCACTGTATAACTTGTCACACAGAATCCTGGTTTCATTGGATATGGTTATGCTGGGTTTTAAATCATTTATTTATATAGAGATTTATGATATTTTAAAAATGAGTACTTATAGTCATGAATATATATGCATAACATGATGTTGGCATTTTGAGACTGAGATTTTGAAAAGTTTTCAATTTTGACAAACTAAATCAAAGCTTCTTTTAATAAAAATATCTCTAATTATATTTAGAATACAGACAATTATGTTAAAAAATAGATGGTTAACTACCAATAAATGAATTCTCTGAACAAACTCAGACAATAGGATAATTAATATACTTTTAGGAAATGTGCAAAATTCTGCAGTCATAATACACTACTTCAGTTCAGTTCATTTCAGT
The DNA here is from genome assembly GCA_006410935.1 of Redunca redunca. NCBI lineage: Eukaryota > Metazoa > Chordata > Mammalia > Artiodactyla > Bovidae > Redunca > Redunca redunca. Next base: position 112,541 of record SJYQ01000088.1, on the reverse strand, counting down.
AGCTCGCTTATGTCTAACTCTTTGAGACCCCATGGGCTGCAGCACACCAGGCCTCCCTGTCCATCACCATCTCCCTGAGCCTACTTAAACTCATGTCCATTGCATCAGAGATACCATCCACTAACTCATTCTCTGTCATTCCCTCTCCTCCCACCTTCAATCTTCTCAGCATCAGGGTCTTTTCTAATGAGTTGGTTTTCCTCATCAGGTGGCCAAAGTATCAGAGTTTCAGCTTTAGCATCAGTTCTTCCAATGAATATTCCGGACTGATTTCCTTTAGGATGAAATGGTTGGATCTCCTTGTGGTCCAAGGGACTCTTAAGAGTCTTCTCCAACACCATAGTTCAATTCTTTGGTGCTCAGCGTTCTTTACAGTCCAACTCTCCCATCCATACATGACTTCTGGAAAAACCATAGCTTGAACTAGACAGACTTTTGTTGGTAAAGTAATTCTCTGCTTTTTAATATGCTGTGTAGGTTGGTCATACCTTTTCTTCCAAGGAGCAAGTGTCTTTTAATTTCATGGCTGCAGTCACCATCTGCAGTGATTTTGGAGCCCAAGAAAATAAAGTCTGTCACTGTGTCCGTTGTTTCCCCATCTATTTGCCATGAAACAATGGGACTGGATGCCATGATCTTAGTTTTTTTTTAATGTTGAATTTCACTCTCATCAAGGGTCTCTTCAGTTCCTTATGGCTTTCTCCCATAAAGGTGGTGTCATCTGCATATCTGAGGTTATTGATATTTCTCCTGGCAACCTTGATTCCAGCTTGTGCTTCATCCAGCCTGGCATTTCACATGATGTACTCTGCCTATAAGTTAAATAAGCAAGGTGACAATATACAGCCTTGATGTACTCCTTTCCTGATTTAGAACCAGTCTGTTGTTCCATGTCCAGTTCTAACTGTTGCCACTTGACTTGCATACAGATTTCTCAGGAGGCAGGTCAGGTGGTCTGGTATTCTCATCTCTTTCAGAATTTTCCACAGTTTGTTGTGATCCACACAGTCAAAGGCTTTTGCTTAGTCAGTAAAGCAAAAGTAGATATTTTTCTGGAACTCTCTTGGTTTTTTGATGATCCAACAGATGTTGGCAATTTGATCTCTGGTACACCAAGAAAACAGTAATTCTTGCATTCCTCTAGATTTTGTGGGAGGAAGCTTTAATATTTCTATTGCAGCCTGTAACATGTATTAACTGAAATGTAGAATCCTTTGAGCTTTTTAAAGTTTTTAAGTAGTTTGCCCTAACCAATTTGACACATTATTTCATTTTAGAACACATATGATTAATTTGAGAAGAAATTGGAAAAAATAAATTCTTCTTCCAGCTTAGTTGAATTAGGTACATTATATACAGGTATCTGATTTTTTGTATCACATTAACTATCCATAGAAATATATTCCAAATGCCTACAGGCAGCTGGGCAATTAAAATAACACAATAAATTAATTATTTAATACTGTTAGAACTTGAACACACTTTAAAAGCAACAGTTACACACCATGAACATTTTTTAAAGAGGCTTTGTAAATCTTAAGGCATAAGTCTTATTTAACTTCATTACAAATCATGGTATTAAAATAGTTTTTATTAAGTAGCACCTGTGTATACTAGTGTGTTAAGTATTTTAGATAATGCAGTCTTAGGACAATATTTTCTTAGCTTTGAATCAAGGAAAGATTTCATTATGAATTTTGTTTTACAGAGATTCCTAACCTTTGCTCTTGCATAATTCTTGTAATGAAAAAATTGTCAAATTATCCCATCCGTTTTCCCTCACCCCATCCACTCTTACAAAATTCTTCGCAGAAATAATGAGACTTTCTTTGCTTTTAGTAGGAATGAAATAAGAACTATTCTCATGAATACAGATTATGTTTTAAATTTATTCAAGTAAAAAGTATATATAATATGTTCTGCTAACGTAAAAACATATTTGTAAATGTGTTTTGAAAGAATAGGCAAGAGATCATTCAGATGACAGAATGTGGTTAAAAGAAAATTTAAGCATTCAGTTGCCTATAAGCACAATTTTAAAGATAAGAGAAATATTGATGAGTAATAAAAATGTCTCATTCTCATAATTAATATGTGTTTGTACTACAAGGATTAACTTAGGCTATCCTTTGTCTTCTTCTTAACTTCATGGGATTCTTCATATCATAAGGAACAGAGAAATAAATGATTTATTTTATTCACTCTCTTTGGAGCAAGTGTAGTACAGTGGACTGAGAGCATGAGCAATAAAGCCATTAAATCTATTTTATCCATGTTCACTTGAAGAAAAAAAAAAGGAAAATTCCCACCTTGAAGGGCTGTGAAGATTCAAGCACATTTAAGCGAAGCAACTGGCTAAAAGATATGACCATACAGTTCTCAAAATGTAACCCCAAACAATTATTATTTAATGGAACATTTTAGTAAATACAAATTTTAAGAAAGAAACTTCAGTTCAGAATTAAAATCATCACCATTCATTCACTGGGCAATCAGGTTTATATCCTTATAAGTACTCATAAAAGTATAGTATCAAAAATTATTTTTGGTATCTCATTACAATAATTCCAGGACCCAGAATAAGTTTCTGAATGTCAGGGTATTAATATATGTAGTTCCACTTTCCTTGACACTAAGTTGTAAAGTCCTCAACTCTCACTTTATACAACCATAATTTTAATTATTTTGTTTACATTGATCTATTTAATACATTGTTTTGAGGCTGATCTATATTTCTAAGGATAGAAGCCATATACTTTTGTTGGTGGGCTCTTCCTTGTTTCTAGAAGTTAACATTTTTAAGAGTACTTATAGACATGCAGATATTAGGTAAATACCAAACATATAATTTTATTTGTCTATTGTTGGTGTTTGTTGTTTAGTCTATAAGTTGTGTCTGACTCTTTGTAACCCCATAGACTGTAGCCTACCAAGCTCCTCTGTCCATGAGATTTCTCAGGCAAGAATACTGGAATGGGTTGCCATTTCCTTCTCCAGGGGATTTTTCTGACCCAGAATTAAGTAGGAATATTTCTGTATAGATAATTATTATGTTATCTGAGGACTCAAACCAGATATGGAATTCAAGGACTTAATAAAGAGAGAATTTAAGAAGAGGTCTCTAGTTTAAGCAGTGAGCCCTAGGACCAAGGTGACAAATTTAGGTGAAGGGAAAAGAGCAAACACTAGCGACATGGGATAAAGGGAAATCTTTCAGACTTTTAATAGTTAATTTTAATTTTTATTATGCTATTTTTAAATACAGCATTCAATTCAAATATCTCAGATGAGTGATAATTTATAAGACAGAAGGAGAAGTTGGTATGTGGATTTTGTAGTGGAAGTGAGTCAAAAAATCCCATAACTTTTTTTTTCTTTGGGATTTAGCTAGTGTAAAGAACCTGCCAATGCAGGTGAAGTAAGAGAAAAGAGTTCGATCCCTGTATCAGGAGGATCTCCTGGAGGAGAGCATGGCAACACACTCTAGTTTTCTTGCCTGGAGAATCACATGGACAGAGAAGCCTAGTGGGCTACAGTCCATAGGGTCTCAAAGAATCGGACATGACCGAAGCGACTTAGCACGAACTGCTGTACAATTAAGTGAATCAACCTTATGTATACATATATCCCCTTCCTCTGGGACTTCCTTCCCACCTTCCTCCATCCCACCCATCTAGGTCACCTGGCCAGAGGAAATGAACTGTAAATACCAAAGTACTGGGGGAAGGCACTGGATTTCTCATAGTCAGCAAGGTATCGGCTCTAGGTAAATAACGTTTAAATTTAAAGATATGTTGAAAGGTGTCTTGGAAGACTGAGAACTTTAGGGGCATGGCTACATAGGAAAAAATAAATGTGTGTGTGTGTATGAGTGTTCATTTTATCACTCATTCAAATCTGCCCATACTGAAGGGCAGGATGGGGAAGGAGGGGTAGAGTTGTCTCTTAAAGTTAAATTTGAAAAAGCTTGTAATTCTAGGTTTGCTCTTTATATTTCTTTATTGTCTGCACAATTATATTCAGTCAGTTTACTGAAGACTTATTATATGATAGGTAGTATGCTAAATTGAGGATCAAATAGAAATGAATTGTGAGTATTTCACAATCAGGTGGAAGCAATTGAAATATGAAATCAGTTATTCTGGCTTCCAGTAGTACCATCAGCGGCTTATACATGAAACAATGTTAAGTAAAATTTAAAAATTGAGTTCAGTTCAGTTCAGTTCAGTCGCTCAGTCTTGTCCAACTCTTTTCAACCCCATGAATCGCAGCATGCCAGGCCTCCCTGTCCATCACCATCTCCCAGAGTTCACTCAGATTCACGTCCATCGAGTCAGTGATGCCATCCAGCCATCTCATCCTCTGTCGTCCCCTTCTCCTCCTGCCCCCATTCCCTCCCAGCATCGGAGTCTTTTCCAATGCGTCAACTCTTCACATGAGGTGGCCAAAGTACTGGAGCTTCAGCTTTAGCATCATTCCTTCCAAAGAAATCCCAGGGCTGATCTCCTTCAGAATGGACTGGTTGGATCTCCTTGCAGGCCAAGGGACTCTCGAGAGTCTTCTCCAACACCACAGTTCAAAAGCATCAATTCTTCAGCGTTCAGCTTTCTTCACAGTCCAACTCTCACATCCATACATGACTACTGGAAAAAAAATTGAGTGATTACTTCTAATTTGGTAATTGGGAAAAGTCCAGTGTTAACAGGGGAACTAACTGATACAAAGCAGAATTTGCTTCTTGGATTTGTTCTTTATCATGTATGCATTCTTTCTTTAATGCTAACATCTCTGATAATTTGGTCCTCCATTCAGTTTTAGCTGTAGCAGGGAGATCTAGAAGTGAGCCTCTTCTACTATGGGCAAGTATCTTGCATGGAGACCTGGTATATTGTTTTGGAAAATGCATGGCCTATTTTCCTTCTCTTTGTTCATTTCCTTTTTTCCTCTTCCTCTTTCCCTTATCCCATCCATCCCACCTTCCCTCTTGCCTTCCTTCCCTTCATTGCTCCCTTCTTTTCAAATCTTCTTCCTTCCTTCCATCTTCATCTCCCGTCATCTCATCCTTCTTTTCTAATTTCATGCCTTACTATCTTTCTTTCCTCTCTCCATCCCTTCCTTCCTTCCTTTCTATTAAAGTACTACATTTAGCAATTATTCAAGGATTATTGAGGGCAGGAGGAGAAGGTGTTCATGACAGAGGATATGGTGGTTGAATGGCATCATCGACTCAATGGACATGAGTTTGAGCAAACACTGGGAGATAGTGAAGGATAGGGAAGCCTGTAGTCCATGGGGTCACAAAGAGTCAGACATGACTGAGAGACTGAACAACAAGGATTATAATTAATTAGCTTTAAAGTATTAATTTGATTTATTTATTGGTCACCCCTTATGTTTCTGGCACTGTTTTAGGTACACAGGATATAACAGTGAAAAAAAAATGAACAATTCTCTGACCTCATGGAAGTTATGTTCTAGTGGAAAGTATTAAATAGTAAAACAATGACAAAGTAGAAGAAGTGTATTGTGTGTGTTTATGTATGAAGAATGAGGTTAAACTTTTAGATAACATGATCACAGTAGGTTTTGTCTACTGAAAACAAGAAAATTAAGTCTTGATTGAAGGGAGACAGCAAGCCTAGGGATGACTGGGAAGGAATGTTTGATTCAGAGGAAATAGTAAAGGCCCCGAGATGGGAATATCCCTGTTGTATCTGAGAAATAAAAGGAAAGTGTGAATGCCTGGAGTGATTCAAGATAGGAAATCAGAAATGTCGTTTAGGGCCCTATTGTTTACACTGAGGATTTCCCCTTTTCCTCAGAGAGGGTTGGAAAGTCCAAACTGAGGAATAGCTAGATCAGTTTTTTTTTTTTTTTTTCCCCAAAATCACCCTAAATGCTGTCCTGAGAGGCAGGGCAGAATCAGCAAGACCATTCAGATATGAGAATGTGAGAGAAATAGCTTCCAATTTTTTGACTGAGCAACCAGAAGAACAAAGGTACCATTTACTGAGATAAGGAATCTTGAGAGAGAAGCAAATGTATTATAGAGTGAGGATATGTATGTATTATAGGTATGTATTATAGAAGGTTTATCAGCACATTTGTTCTGAATATTGTAAGTTTGCAATCAAGTAAAGATAACAGACAATAATATGTATAAGTTTTGAGCTCAAGGAGGGGAAAAGCTCCTATATTGGAAATACCATGTATCTTTAATATCCTATTACTTACTTTATTAGTCTTATGAGAAAACTGCATTTCAAATGGCAGGTACAGCCATTAGGATGGGTATAGAGATATTTTAAATACATTACCTTGGAGTGGTACCACTATGCAAGTTCTTAGTGGCATGAAACCCAGGTCAATAAAGAGTCAGTCACTCAGTTCAGTTCAGTTCAGTTGCTCAGTTGTGTCTGACTCTTTGTGACCCCATGAACTGCAGCTTGCCAGGCCTCCCTGTCCATCACCAACTCCCGGAGTCCACCCAAACTCATGTCAATTGTGTTGGTGATGCCATTCAACCATCTCATCCTCTGTTGTCCCCTTCTCCTCCTGCCCTCAATCTTTCCCAGCATCTGGGTCATTTCAAATGAGTCATTTCTTCACATCAGGTGGCCAAAGTATTGGAGTTTCAGCTTCAACATCAGTCCCTCCAATGAACACCCAGGACTGTCAAGAATCTTCTCCAACACCACAGTTCAAAAGCATCAATTCTTCAGCACTCAGCTTTATTTATAGTCCAACTCTCACATCCATACATGACCACTGGAAAAATCATAGCCTTGACTAGATGGACCTTTGTTGACAAAGTGGTGTGTTTGCTTTTTATTATGCTGTCTAGGTTGGTCATAACTTTCCTTCCAAGGAGCAAGCATCTTTTAATTTCATGGCTGCAATCACCATCTGCAGTGATTTTGGAGCCCAGAAAAATAGCCACTGTTTCCACTGTTTCCCTTGTTTCCCCATCTATTTGTCAGTCACTCAGCAATGACTTTGTGACCCCATGGACTGTAGCTCGCCAGGCTCCTCTGTCCATGGTATCTCAGAAAGAATACTGGAGTGGATCGCCATTTCCTTCTCCAGGAGAACTTCCCAATTCAGGGATCAAACCCACTTCTCCTGTGGCTCCTCCATTGGCAGGCAAATTCTTTATCCCTGAGCCACCTGGGAAGCCCCATGAGGAGTTCTAGCCAAAAAGTGTCAGATAACATCGTCCAACTTTCTTAGAAATAGCCCTGCCTTGAAGCCAACTTTCCCTTCTTCTCAGGTGGAGTTGTATGTCTCCCATTTTCCTTTTATGACCTTTTGTATGTAATTCTTTTTTTTGAGGAGGACACATTTCACATTGATTTCTAGTTGTGTGTTTATAGGTTTAGCTCTACCATTAGATTGGAGGCTTCTCTGGTGGCTCAGATGGTAAAGCATATGCCTGCAATGTCAGAGACCCGGGTTCAATCCCTGAGTTGGGAAGATCCCCTGGAGAAGGAAATGGCAACCCACTCCAGTACTCTTGCCTGGAAAATCCCATACCAGTTTCCTCTGGTAGGTTACAGTCCATGGGGTTGCAAAGAGTCGGACACGACTGAGCAACTTCACTTTCACTTTAGATTGGAAGCCTCTAAAGAGTGGGATCATATTAATTAATTTTTATACTTTCTTTTCCACAGCAGTGCCTAACACATTATACTTAATATTTATTGACTGAATGAATAATTGACTGAAGCTCCTCCTCTGGTCCAGAAACTAGGATTTTAACTGCTTACCGGTTATTTCTGGTTTAAAGTCCTATAGTCAACTCAAGATAATATGCTCAAAACAGAATGGATTTATTTATCCTGAAACCTTACATTTTATCCTGAATTTTCAGAATCACTTAAGAACCTAACTTTGAGGGAAGATGTTCCAAATGAAAACTTTTCAATGTTGGCTCTCTTATCCCAATCTTACGCAATTATGTCCTATTAATTCTCTCTCTGATGTGTTTTTGGAATTAATTCCTCTATTGTATTCACTCAGACCACTCCTCCCTACCTCATTCCCTGTGAGTTTTTCTACTTTGTTCAATTTTTTTTTCTACATTCCCCCATATTATCAAAACTAGTTATAATCCTTGAAGTCCCAGTTTAAACCCACATGTGACAGGAAGTCATCCTCAGTCCTACAGTCAGTGTAATTCCTCTCTCTCCCCAGTAGTACCCTGTGACTCTCTAGCACACTTGGCATCAGAGTGGAGAAACTGGCATATTTATTTCATGTTACTCTATGGTTTTCTCATCTTATACCCCAACCCCTAATTCATTGCCTTCATGAAGAAGATAATAAATGATGAACTAATTGAATGAGTGCATATGTTTTACTGATTCTTTGACATATCTTTCTCTTCAGTTGAGAAGTATTTGTCGTTCATCACAAGTCATTTTCTTGAATATGTTTGCCCTTCACATATATTCACCTTCCTATTCAGTTGCAGAATGTCTCTAAGAGATACTTTTGAAAACAATATTCTCCAGGTTGGAAAAAAAAAAAAGTGTTCAATCTTTGAGTATAAGTTATCTCCTCACATTTTGGGGGAGGTCTGATTGGAGACAATTTTGTCAGATTTCTGCTTCAGAGCATCAGAATGCCACCAAAAGTGTGCTAGTCCTTCACATTTTAAAGATTTTGTGACATTGTCTGAATAGAGAAACACAATGTTTTAAACTTTTGCTTAAGTGGTGCTAACAGATATTTTGATAATGCATTAGAAAGGAAGTCATGCACATAAATATTTCACTGTGCATTGATTATACTTATCTTCCTTTTAGAGCATAAGAGGGAGATATGCTGTCAAGATATTCTCAAGAGTAGAGAAATACTGAGATTTTATTGTCTTCCTAGAAAAGTAAATAGTATCAGTTCAGTTCGGTCACTCAGTCGTGTCCAGCTCTTTGTGACCCCATGAATTGCAGCATGCCAGGTTTCCCTGTACATCACCAACTCCCGGGGTTCACCCAAATGCATGTGCATCGAGTCAGTGATGCCATCCAGCTATCTCATCCTCTGTCATCCCCTTCTCCTCCTTCCCCCAATCTCCTCCCAGCATCAGGGTCTTTTTCAGTGAGTTGGCTCTTCTCATGAGGTGGCCAAAGTGTTGGAGTTTTAGCCTCAGCATCAGTCCTTCCAATGAACACCCAGGACTGGTATCCTTTAGGATGGACTTGTTGGATCTCCTTGCTGTCCAAGGGACTCGCAAGAGTCTTCTCCAGCACCACATTTCAAAAGCATCAGTTCTTCAGTGCTCAGCTTCCTTCACAGTCCAACTCTCACATCCATACATGACCACTGGAAAAACCATAGCCTTGACTAGATGGACCTTTGTTGGCAAAATAATGTCTCTGCTTTTTAATATTCTGTCTAGGTTGGTCATAACTTTCCTTCCAAGGAGTAAGGGTCTTTTAATTTCATGGCTGCAATCACCATCTGCAGTGATTTTGGAGCCCCCCAAAATAAAGTCTGACGCTGTTTCCACTGTTTCCCCATCTATTTCCCATGAAGTGATGGGACTGGATGCCATGATCTTAGTTTACTGAATGTTGAGCTTTAAGCCAACTTTTTCACTCTCCTCTTTCACTTTCATCAAGAGGCTTTTTAGTTCCTCTTCACTTTCTGCCATATGGGTGGTGTCATCTGTATATCTGAGGTTATTGATATTTCTCCCGGCAATCTTGATTCCAGCCTTTGCTTCTTCCAGCCCAGCGTTTGTCATGATGTACTCTGCATATAAGTTAAATAAGCAGGGTGACAATATACAGCCTTGATGTACTCCTTTTCCTATGTGGAACCAGTCTGTTGTTCCATGTCCAGTTCTAACTGTTGCTTAATAGTATCATATCATCTCAAAAATTAGGATTTATGGCTAACTACTTACAAGTTATGGGGAGAGGTTATAGAAAAATGATTTGTTAACACTAATATGAGGGCAAAGGGATATCCAAGATGGCATGCCTAAAACAGGTCAACCAACAGTCTTTAGGGTGCAGTGGAATTCTATGGCTTGTCACCCAGGTTATAAATCTGACTCACCTCCTGTGAATAAAGGACTGTTCCAAATAAAAGGTCTATGCAGCAATCATTTACTGAATAAGTGCTCTACATGATAAAAGTATATTACAAACTTTATGAATCCTAGAACTGATATCATCTTATTCACCCTCATATGCAAATAGGTATGCAGAAAACTAAATGCAGTGATACTTCTGCTATCCAAATGTTGGGACTCTATTCATATTCTCTTTTCTCTAATTTTCTTCTAGTCTATATTGCTTTGGAGTCTGTCTTCCTCTAAAGCCAATACCTCGAAATATGCTGCTGCTGCTAAGTCACTTCAGTCGTGTCCAACTCTGTGTTACCGCATAGATGGCAGCCTACCAGGCTCCCCCATCCCTGGGATTCTCCAGGCAAGAACACTGGAGTGGGTTGCCATTTCCTTCTCCAATGCATGAAAGTGAAAAGTGAAAGCGAAGTTGCTCAGTCCTGTCCGACCCTTAGCATGGACTGCAGCCCACCAGGCTCCTCCATCCATGGGATTTTCCAGGCAAGAGTACTGGCATGGGGTGCCACTGCCTTCTCCACCTCGAGTATAAATAAGTGATAACAAAGCCCTTTTTCAGTGTGTCTCAACTAATGCAGGTTTTTCTTTCTGATTTATTTTCCAGTCTTTACTTTTACTAGGTATCTCACAAAAAGGCTTTCCTTACTCCATTTACTTCTTTCTTCTTTCTGACTATTATCTGATTCTATATCATAATATTCTAACAAAGACATACTTCATCAAGGAGAAACTAAATAGGGAGAGTACATTTTCTTTATTTAACAGGTAGAAAGAACTGAGGAATTTATAAGTTAAAAATTTTACCCTTTTAACACATTTACCCTGGTCAATCTTCACAGAATGCCTTCAAAGGCAAATCCAAGATTTAAATAGGACTTTCAGATGATCCTTGTATTGGCAATCAATCGCACCCTAACTCCCTTTCTTTTAATTCTGTTTTTTGAGAGCAGAGAATGAGGGCTTGGTGAGCGTTGAGTAATTATCTGGAAAAACTCTAGAAACACTGCCAAGCAGGGCCTTGTTGAGTTTATTACAGTCTCATTTCTCTACTTTAGATTGGGGGAAGGGCATCTACCATTTATTTCCTGTGCTTTGTAGGTGTCATTGAACAGCAGTTTGAAAAATAGATTGTGCTTATTAACCAAGAAAAGTTTTTTTTTTTTTTTTTTTGCCAAAATTAGAGCAAATGTGTAACTAATTCTATCCTGACTGAGTTCTGAATGCAAGCACAGTAATTCTGCCTAGGCCCAGTCTTAACCTGTAACTAGTGGAGTCCATTGATTAAGAAGGGAAAATATTTATTTCAGCCCCCTGGGATCTTTCATCTTTTAAAGGCAGAGACATTTTTATCCCTTCTGTTATACCAGATTTGTCCCAGTACTTCAGTTTGAATTTCTTAGTTGATCCAGATTTTCTGGTGCTTTCTAATCTGTCCTCATTTTCCTGTGCTTCACCAACAAAGAATGTCTGGGAGATTTTGAAAGAACAATAGGTTTCAGTAGAAGGTATGAATTCTTTACTCCAAATCACTTCTATTTCAACTCATTTCTGAGCATCCATGTCTTGTTCTACTGTCCATTGTGAAACTGTCTACTAGAGTTAGAACAGCCTAACCAGGGGACAAAATATATTTCCCCAGCTCCATGTACATTTATGAAATTGGCAGAGACAGAGATGTCTTCTCTTCTATTATATTTTTATTACAGTACAATGGTTGGTAAACTTTTTCTATAAAGGGTCAGCTAACAACAATTTTAGATGGTTTGGCCATTAAATGGTCTCTGCCCCAACATTTCCACTCTGATCTTGCAGTGTGAAAGCAGCCATAGACACTATGTAAATGAATGAGTGTGACTGTGTCACAATAAAACCTTGGATTTTGAAATTTAAATTTTAAATAATTTTCACATGTCACCAAGTATAATTCTTCTCTCGATATTGTTTTTATAACCACTTAAAAATAATACCCATTCCCATTAGTGGTTAAAAAACAAACAAAAACAACCCATACCAAACATGTAGCAGGCTGGATTTGGCCTCTGAGACATTGTTAGCCTATACTGTTCTAGGGCACTGAGTTAGTCATTTTTATATTTATGCTATTTTTTAATAGCTTTAAGTCACAATGGCAACACTGGCTTGAAGATTAATTAAAAACAGTGACTCTTTTCTCCCTGTAATCTTTTAAATTTCTATTCAGTGTCTGTAGTATACTCTAGTTATGGCTCAAAATTTTATTCACTTTGTGTAATATTATTTCTTGTCTGTTTTCCAAGTTCTTTAGACAGATAATATGCATATACAGTTCAATTTTTTTTTTAAATTTGAAGTCCCTTGTTAGTACCACGCCTTTCAAAGATCTTGTATTAACTGTGGAGAAATGGAAAGAAACTATTCACTTATCCATGCAAGGTGAACTTGGAACTCTTCTTCTAATAAAGATACCAGTTTCTTAAGAAACTGAATATGGGGATGTGTGGATATGCATGTCAGTGTGTGGGCAAAATCTATATTCTAATTCAACACTTCTTAAGGGAATATTTTCTGTTTCCTCAATGTAGTGAATCCATTTGCAGGGTCCCATTTGTTTGGATCTATGGCTGGTATATCCCTTTTTAAATAGGCATTTTTCTTAACTTTGAGCCCTTGACTTCATCATATCTTCATCTTCATAATGATTCTTTTAGTTCCTAATTCACAGACTTAACTGTGTTATTATTTTAAAATTTAGCAGTTCTGATTTTTATCTCAGGATTATTTCAAAATCTTAGATAAGCTACCCAAATGTATCTCTTTTAGTTTCTGGACCTATGCCAGCAGTTTTTCATATAACAATAGTAATAACTAGAATAAAAAATAGATTTACCAGCAATATCTATTTTTCTTCTTCAATTAAATTTTCCTCCTAAAGAACTCATTGAATTTAGGGTCCTTTCTAAGGACTATCTTTTACCACTCATTTCAGAGGTATACACTCTTTTTTTCAGGTAAATAACTATCAAAATACAAGTATTAAGAGGATCATTTTTTTTATTATATTAACTTTTTTCAGGTAGAGCAAGAACATCATGCGAATAAACTCTTAGAGAGAGATTTAAAATATCTGTATTATCTGTATCTGTATTACTAAAATGGAAGAATTTATTCATGAGGACTAGAATGAATCTAAAGTTAGTATTCATTGAATATTAAATGAAATAGAAAGTTGTAACACTTACGACTCAGAAGGACTCCTACAAAGTGGATTAATTGTTAACCCAGACCTTACAGTACCTAGTTTACACACAGTTTCATCTCACACTTAATATAAAAATCTGCAGTAACTTTTTGGTTTCAAATATTAGAAGTCAGTCAAGAAAATTAGAGATACCAAGGTAACATTTCATGCAAAGATGGGCTCAATAAAGGGCAGAAATGGTAGGGACCTAACAGAAGCAGAAAATATTAAGAAGAGGTGACAACAATATACAGAAGAACTGTACAAAAAAGATCTTCATGACCGAGATAATCATGATGGTGTGATCACTCAACTAGAGCCCGGCATCCTGGAATGTGAAGTCAAGTGGCCTTAGGAAGCATCATTACAAACAAAGCTAGTGGAGCTGATGGAATTCCAGTTGAGCTATTTCAAATCCTAAAAGATGATGCTGTGAAAGTACTGCACTCAATATGCCAGCAAATTTGGAAAACTCAGCAGTGGTCAAGGGCTGGAAAAGGTCAGTTTTCATTCCAGTCCCAAAGAAAGTCAATACCAAAGAATGTTCAAACTACCACACAATTGCATCATCTCACACGCCAAGAAAGTCATGCTCAAAATTCTCCAAGCAAGGCTTCAGCAATACGTGAACCGTGAACTTCCTGATGTTCAAGCTGGTTTTAAGAAAGGCAGAGTATTCAGAGATCAAATTGCCAACATCCACTGGATCATGGAAAAAGCAAGAGAGTTCCAGAAAAACATCTATTTCTGTTTTATTGACTAGGCCAAAGCCTTTGACTGTGTGGATCACAATAAACTATGGAAAATTCTGAAAGAGATGGGAATACTAGACCACCTGAACTGCCTCTTGAGAAACCTGTATGCAGGTGAGGAAGCAGCAGTTAGAAATGGACTGGTTCCACATAGGAAAAGGAGTACATCAAGGCTGTATATTGTCACCCTGCTTATTTAATTTATATGCATATTATATCATGAGAAATGCTGGGCTGGAGGAAGCACAAGCTGGAATCAAGATTGCTGGGAGAAATATCAATAACCTCAGATATGCAGATGACACCACCCTTATGGCAGAAAGTGATGAAGAACTAAAGAGGCTCTTGATGAACATGAAAGAGGAGAGTGAAAAAGTTGGCTTAAAGCTCAACATTCAGAAAACTAAGATCATGGCACCTGGTCCCATCACTTCATGGGAAATAGATGGAGAAACAGTGGAAACAATGGCTGACTTTATTTTTGGGGGCTCCAAAATCACTGCAGATGGTGATTGCAGCCATGAAATGAAAAGACACTTACGCCTTGGAAGGAAAGTTATGACCAACCTAGACAGCATATTAAAAAGCAGAGACATTATTTTGCCAACAAAGGTCCATCTAGTCAAGGCATTGGTTTTTCCAGTAGTCATGTATGGATGTGAGAGTTGGACTGTGAAGAAAGCTGAGCGCTGAAGAATTGATGCTTTTGAACTGTGGTGTTGGAGAAGACTCTTGCGAGTCCCTTAGACTGCAAGGAGATCCAACCAGTCCATCCTAAAGGAAATCAGTCCTGAAAATTCTTTGGAAGGACTGATATTGAAGCTGAAACTCCAATACTCTGGCCACGTGATGCGAAGAACTGACTCATTTGAAAAGACCTTGATGCTGGGAAAGATTGAGGGTAGAAGGCGAAGGGGACAACAGAGGATGAGATAGTTGGATGTATCACCGACTTAATGGACATGGGTTTGGGTAGACTCTGGGAGTTGGTGACGGACAGGGAGGCCTGGCATGTTTCAGTTCATGGGGTTGCAAAGAGTCGGACATGACTGAGCTACTGAATTGAACTGATTAGAAGTCAGTAAATACCAATTAACTTGCATATTAAAAAGTGCACAAATAACACATTATTTTGCCAACAAAGGTCCATCTAGTCAAGGCATTGGTTTTTCCAGTAGTCATGTATGGATGTGAGAGTTGGACTGTGAAGAAAGCTGAGCGCTGAAGAATTGATGCACATTTTCCCTTAAATTAATACTTTAGTGTCTTAGCCCTTGAAACTAGAACTTCAATGTAGAAAACTGCTATAAGGTTGCAAAATTTTCTTGCATTGGCTGGTATGTGTGCATGCTAAGTTGCTTATTATTACATCATCTCCACCTTAGATCATCAGACATTAGATCTCAGAGGCTGGGGATCTTTTAATAAAGGGTTAATTCAGATTATTTGCTTCATGGCATATCCTTTTATTTATGGAACCTGTGTTTCTTATTTTTCTTTTTCTCCTTACATCTCAGCACATTCAACATACAGTTATTTTCCACTTTGCTCTGTCTTTTCTAAGCAAACATTTTCTTAAATGAGGCAGTTGGCATGATAAAGTCAGAGAAAGCTGCTGAAGTGGCTGCAAAACACTACTTCCTATTGAGCAGTGCTTTCCATGCATTCTTTCCTTCTCCTTGCCAGGACTTTATAAGGTGAGTGCTATTTAATCTCTGTTTCAAAATGAAAAAAAAAAGATGCTAAAAAGAGAGATTTTTTGTAATAATAATAATAAGTAAAGGAGATAGAAACATGTTACTGTAATTATAATCCTACTCCATTTTACATGCTGAACTCCTGTGCTAACTTGATTCATGAACTTGCCCTTGTTCTTTAACTTTCTACTTTTGCAGTTACTGATTTGTAAAATAAAGATAACAGTATCTTTCCTTCTTACTTCATATAGGATCAAACTGACTCCAAAGTGAAAATATGTAAACACCCATAAAATGTAGTATATTTGCCTGTGACCATTTAAGCATCTGTCTCAGTCTCTGCACTTCCTTCATTTGTGCCTTTATCCACAAAATATACTATTTTCCCTTCTTTAAAAAAGAAAAAAGAGAAAAAATATGGTTCATCACATATATCAAGGAAACAAGTTTTATGTTTTGAATTTGAAATCATAGCAAGTAATCTCTAGTACTCTTAAAAGTGCCAAGAAATTGAAATCAGAATCCATATGAAGGCTTCCTATTCTTTCAAAATTAGATTTGATTTTTTCCCAAACACCACAGACAGGTACTTCCATTTGAAAAATTGGAAATTAACTCTTTTACTGGATAATTACTACTATTCCACTAGACTTGGAACTAGATATATAATTATTAACAGCACTATGTTCTCAATATATTTACCATCTTATAGAGAAAACACACACACACACTCATTACAAATTGATAAAATAAATGGTAAAATCAAATGCTATGTTTATCAAGAAAATAGATTCATTCAATCTGGAGTGTTTAGTATGGAATTTGGAGAAGATAAGGAAAGGACAGGAAAGGTAAGGAACGAAGCATTGGGAGGAAGAATGGAGAGCATTTCAAAAAAGAAGTGATTTGTGACTTGCTCAAAGCAACATGGAAAAAATTTCACAAATGAATGTTATTGAAAGCTTTGCTGATGGTTAAATAATCTGAATTTTATTGTTTAATGTCTGTAGTGACTGGAATTTTGGGTCATTGAAAAGTGAGACCATTTAAAAAATCTAGTTTCAAGAGAGCCATTAGATTATAACCTCCTTGTTTTAAAAGAGATATGTGAAGAAAGACTATAATATTAATATTCTTGAGAACTAGAACTTTGCTGTTGAAATTTGACCATTTCCCCAGGCCTAAGTTGTCTCTCTTAACTTTCCTGGGTTTGGACATGTTTCAAGAATGCAAATACATACTGGACAGGTGATGGCTTCAACCCCTGGTTGATAATACTTCTTTAAGAACTGAAAAATAGTTGGTTTGAACTTGAAGTTCTTGAACGTGGGAATTACCCTGGACAGAGAAGATAAGTGCAAGTTTCATGACTCACTCATTCATTCATTCACCCATGTATTCATTATTCTTTCATCTGAGGTGGAAAAAACCCTTTCAGAGAAGAGCAATAGTATTCAGTTTTTATTTATATTTCATATCAGTATACACTTTCATCATAGTGTGAATTTTCACTTTAGGAACAAGCAGCTATTTATTGTCCATAGAAAAGACAATGGTAAGTATAATGACCGTCTTTTCTCTCCCTCTACTGTTTAATTTTTTTTAAAGAACTCATTATTATTTGAGGCTTTTAAGTGGCTATCCTTCAAATACCACAGCAAGAGCCTGTGATCCATTCTTGGTCAATCATAGTATCTCACTTTCCCCAAACACACTGATTGAGTTAGGAAAAGATGAATGTGTTCCTACTGGTGAAGTGGAGTGAAATGAAGTCACTCAGTCATGTCTGACTCTTTGCAACCCCATGAACTATAGCCTACCATGCTCCTCCATCCATTGGATTTTCCAGGCAAAAGTACTGGAGTGGGTTGCCATTTCCTTCTCCAGAGGATCTTCCCAACTCAGGGATCGAACCTGGGTCTCCTGCATTGCAGGCAGATTCTTTACCAACTGAGCTATTGGGGAAGCCCTAGAGAGACAGACAGAAATAGAGAGGAACTCATGGAGCTAGCCAAATATATCCAACTTTCACCTCTGAATCTATTTGCATTTTGCTTAATTTAGTTTTAGCTGGATTTATGGCAAGATTCTTGCTAAAGAGAACACCTAAAATGTATTTTGATGATGAAAGGAGGAGAACTACCTCAACTCTTTTTGTTTTCTTGGTAATTATAAAAATGTTACATTTGTCTAATATTTAGAATCTTAGAAAAGAAAGTTAAAACATAGTACATTTTTAGTTTGGGTATTTATGGTTGCATATCAGATTAAGATAATTGCAAAATATATTTGAAAAAAATGAATTTAAATCAAAACAAGAATTATATTTGGCATCCAGTTCTTTAAAAAGGTTTTCCCATGTTTTTAAATTTTATTACATTCTGATCAGCTATTAATATCATGGTTAGTAATGGGATTAACAGTCAATAAGTGAAATAGTCAAATATGGAAAATAGCAGCTGTGCTTTAAAAATAAATATAGTTATGCAAATATTGAATTAAACAACTTTCAAAAATTCCATAAGAATAGTGAAATACAGTAAAATCCCAAGAATCAAGGAGAAGCTTTGTATATTGCTTTAGTTATGTATGAACTAAGCACATTTTATTTTAGAGGTGGGATAATGGGAGTAGGAGTAAGAAACAGGAGAGGAGAAACAAAGACCTAGTAAACAAGTAAAGAAACAGAGTCTCAAGATCACTCTATGAACATCAAAGTTGCTCCATGGCTCTCTGGGATCAGAGACAAACTGAAGTCACTGGATGGAATAATAGGGACATTGTGTGTATGTGTATGGACGCTCAGTCCGGTCAGACTCTTTGAGACTCCATGGACTGTAGCCCACCAGGCTCCTCTGTCCATGGACTCTTCCAGACAAGACTACTGGAGTGGGTTGCCATTTCCTACTCCAGGGAATCTTCCTGACCTAAAGTTTGAGCCTATGTCTCTGGCATCTCCTGTATTGGCAGGAGGATTCTTTACCACTGAGCCACCTGGGAAGCACACAATGGGACCTTGGTCCTGCAAAATTGAGGGCCAAGATGGAGATGTACGTTAAGCCAGTACCTACACAAATAATACTTTTCATACTTACACAAATAATACTTTTCATACTGTTCATAGGGTTCTCAAGGCAAGAATACTGAAGTGGTTTGCCATTCCCTTCTCCAGTGGACCACAGTTTGTACAGAATTTCCCACCATGACCCGTCTGTCTTGGGTGGCCCTACAATTGCCTGGTTCATAGTTTCACTGAGTTATACAAGGCTGTGGTCCACGTGATCAGATTGGTTAGTTTTCTGTGATTGTGGTTTTCAGTCTGTCTGCCTTCTGATGGAGAAGGATAAGAGGCTTATGGAAGTTTGCTGATGGGAGAGACTGACGGAGGGGGAAACTGGATCTTATTCTGATGGGCAAGGCCATGCTCAGTTCAGCTCAGTTCAGTCACTCAGTCGTGTCTGACGCTTTGCGACCCCATGGACTGCAGCATGCCAGGCCTCCCTGTCCATTACCAACTCCTGGAGTTTACGTAAACTCATGTCCATTGAGTCAGTAATGCCATCCAACCATCTCATCCTCTGTCAAACCCTTCTCCTACCACCTTCAATCTTTCCCAGCATCAGGGTCTTTTCAAATGAGTCAGCTCTTCACATCAGATGGCCAAAGTATTGGAGTTTCAACTTCAACATTAGTCCTTCCAATAAACACTCAGGACTGATCTCCTGTAGGATGGACCGGTTGGATCTCCTTACAGTCCAAGGGACTCTCAAGAGTCTTCTCCAACACCACAGTTTAAAAGCAACAATTCTTTGGGGCTCAGCTTTCTTTACAGTCCAACTCTCATATCCATACATGACCACTGGAAAAACCATAGCCTTGACTAGATGGACCATTTTTGGCAAAGTAATGTCTCTGCTTTTCAATAAGCTGTCTAGATTGGTCATAACTTTCCAGCCAAGGAGCAAGTGTCTTTCAATTTCATGTCTGCAGTCACCATCTGCAGTGATTTTGGAGCTCAAAAAAATAAAGCCTGTCACTGTTTCCACTGTTTCCCAATCTATTTGCCATAAAGTGATGGGACCGGATGCCATGATGTTAGTTTTCTGAATGTTGAGCTTTAAGCCAAATTTTTCACTCTCCTCTTTCACGTTCATCAAGAGCCTCTTTAGTTCTTCTTCACTTTCTGCCATAAGGGTGGTGTCATCTGCATATCTGAGGTTATTGATATTTCTGCTGGCAATCTTAATTCTAGCTTGGGCTTTATCCAGCTCAGAGTTTCTCATGACGTACTCTGCATATAAGTTAAATAAGCAGGGTGACAATATACAGCCTTGATGTACTCCTTTTCCTATTTGGAACCAGTCTGTTGTTCCATGACCAGTTCTAACTGTTGCTTCCTGACCTGCATACAAATTTCTCAAGAGGCAGCTCAGGTGGTCTAGTATTCCCATCTCTTTCAGGATTTTCCAATGTTTATTGTGATCCACAGAGTCAAAGGCTTTGGCATAGTCAATAAAGCAGAAATAGATGTTTTTCTGGAACTCTCTTGCCTTTTCAATGATCTAGCGATTGTTGGCAATTTGATCTCTGGTTCCTCTGCCTTTTCTAATACCAGCTTGAACATCTGGTAGTTCATGGTTCATGAACTGTTGAAGCCTGGTTTGGATAATTTTGAGCATTACTTTACTAGTGTGTGAGATGAGTGCAATTGTGTGGTAGTTTGAGCATTCTTTGGCATTGCCTTTCTTAGGGATTGGAATGCAAACTGATCTTTTCCAGTCCTGTGGCCACTGCTGAGTTTTCCAAATTTGCTGGCATATTGAGTGCAGTACTTTCACAGCATCATCTTTTAAAATTTGAAATAGCTAAATTGGAATTCTATCACCTTCACTAGCTTTGTTTGTAATGATGCTTCCTAAGGCCCACTTGACTTCACATTCCAGGATGTCTGGCTCTAGACCATGATCATCTGGCTCATGATCATCTGGGTTGTAAAGATCTTTTTTTACAGTTCTTCTGTTTACCTTCTGTGGGCCATGGTCACTAAATCTTTAATCCAATTTTCTATTGATGGGTGGAGCTTTGTTCCCTTCCTGTTATTTACCTGGGGTCAAACTATGGTGGAGGTAATGAAGATA
This sequence comes from Redunca redunca, assembly GCA_006410935.1. Lineage (NCBI taxonomy): Eukaryota > Metazoa > Chordata > Mammalia > Artiodactyla > Bovidae > Redunca > Redunca redunca. Next base: position 91,644 of record SJYQ01000088.1, on the reverse strand, counting down.
ATTGTGACCTCCTTCAAAAGGTCCCATGCCTGTACTGCTACACTCAGTGACCCCAACCCTGCAGCAGGCCACCACCGACCCATGCCTGCACTGGAAACTCCCTGGCAAGTCTGGGTCAGTCTCTTGTGTGGGCACTGTTCCTTTCTCATGGGTCCTGGTGGGCACAAGGTTCTGTTTATGCCCTCAATAATCTATTTTCCAGTCCTGTGTAAGCTCTGGCAGCTCTATGGTGGGGTTAATCGTGACCTCCTCCAAGAGGGCTTAGGCCATAACCATGTCTGCTGCACCCAGAGCCCCTGCCCCTTTGGTAGTCCACTGCTGAGCTGTATCTCCACAGGAGATGCTCAAACACAGTTCTTTCTCAGTCTCTGTGGGGCCTCTGGGTCCTGGTGCGCACAAGGTTTTTTTGAGCTGTCTGAGCATCTAGGGAGGGAATGGGGTTTGATTCTAAACACGAATTAAAAAGCAGAGACATTACCAACAAAGGTCCATCTAGTCAAGGCTATAGTTTTTCCAGTAGTCATGTATGGATGTGAGAGTTGGACTATAAAGAAAGCTGAGTGCAGAAGAATTGATGCTTTTGAACTGTGGTGTTGGAAAAGACTCTTCAGAGTCCCTTTGACTTCAAGGATATCCAACCAGTCCATCTTAATGGAAATCAGTCCTAAATATTCTTTGGAAGGACTGATGTTGAAGCTGAAACTCCAATACTTTAGTCACCTGATGTGAAGAGCTGACTCATTTGAAAAGACCCCGATGCTGGGAAAGACTAACGGCAGGAGGAGAAGAGTTTGACAGAGGATGAGATGGTTGGATGGCATCACCAACTCAGTGGACCTGAGTTTAGGTAAACTCTGGCAGTTGGTGATGGACAGGGAGGCCCGGCGTGTTGTGGTTCATGGGGTCACACAGAGCTGGACATGACTGAGTGACTGAACTGAACTGAATACAAAGGATGGAATCACATATATAGTGCAAATGAAAAGATGCTCAACATCACTCATTATCAGAGAAATGCAAATCAAAACCACAATGAGGTACCACTTCACACCAGTCAGAATGGCTGCGATCCAGAAGTCTGCAAGCAATAAATGCTGCAGAGGGTGTGGAGAAAAGGGAACCCTTTTACATTGTTGGTGGGAATGCAAACTAGTACAGCCACTATGGAGAACAGT
>SJYQ01000088.1:55663-80015 GCA_006410935.1 Redunca redunca | reverse complement strand
GTGATAATCTCTTTCCTTTTTATGGAATACTTATACTATGAGAATATGTAACAAGATGAAATATATATATATAATAATTAAAATAATAAAATAATAACAAAATAATCCCTATATATATGTATATATATAGAGAGAGAGATCTAATGGGATTATTTTTGACAGCTAAATGGACTATCTGACATAGGCAGGAAAATTATTTTGTATGGCATTATAGCTACCCTTTCTAATTGTGGCTTAAATCTGAAATGTATCAGAAAATACATTATCACTGGTTTCATGTTTGTTTTTTATAAGTGATTTCCAAATAAAATGAGCTCATTTACAAACTTCATCATATTCCAGATGACACTGTGGTCTCAACTTATGGCTGGAAAATGAGGCAGTCCTCTTCTCCCTCTCATATAGTTATGAGAGATATGAATTCTGCAGCTGGAATTCAGCTGACAAACTTGGTTGTGATCCAGTAGTCATAGTTCTGTAAAAAGACAGCAGTAGGTATGGTCACAGAACTAATTAGATTGATTACGAATGTGCTATTTAAAAAAAATTGACCTTTGTCATTTCTTTGTATATGATATATAATCTATTCATGAGAAATGATTATTTCTGATATTTAGATACACATGTAAAATAATTCTATATTTTATATAATGTTTCCATATTAAATCCATTTTTATACCCTCATCCTACAATTTTGTTTAAATATTTGTTACTTAAAAACCTTAATTTTCAGCAAGCTGTCATCTAACTAGTAAGATGATTAGTTGTGGGCCAGTGAGAATATTTTAAGAGAGACTGGGTAGCTTTTTGCTTTAATCAAATTCAATTCATATACTTACTGTTTATTAGGATCAAAGCATTAGGATTAGAAGTGATTCCAGAATATTCATATGGGTTGTTTATTGGTTGCAATCTAGTGAAAAGGTGTGGTTAGAAGACTTGTCTTGATACTTTTTCCATAACAGTTATGCTTTTAATTTTGATTATAATTTAAGTGGTGGGAATGGAAAGGAAAGAAAAAAAATTATACAGGGGGAGGAGGGCAACAAACCTAGTTGATTATGGGTATCATCACAAATTAGAGGATATAAAATAATTAAGACACTTTTTTTCCTGTTCTTTAATCTTCTGATGGCTGAAGATATACACAACAAACTCTAAGACTGTGATTTCCCAGTAAAGTGTAACCTGAATGTCTAAATTAGCACAGAGTAAACAATTGATTCTAATTGTTGAAATGGAAACAGTGACAGACTCTTGGGCTCCAAAATCACAGGGGATGGTGACTGCAGCCATGAAATTAAAAGGCACTTGCTCTTTGGAAGAAAAGTTATGACAAAACTAGACAGTGTGTTCAAAAGCAGAGACACTACTATACTGACAAAAGTATGTTCAATCAAAGTTATGGTTTTTCCAGTAGTCATGTATGAATGTAAGAGTTGGACCATAAAGAAGGCTGAGCACTGAAGAATTGATGCTTTTGAATTGTGGTGATGGAGAAGACTCTTGAGAGTCCCTTGGACAGTGTAAAAGATCAAACCAGTCAATCCTAAAGGAAATCAAACCTGAATATACACTGGAAGGACTGATGCTGAAGCTGAAGTGCCAGTCTTTTGGCCACCTGATGCAAATAGCCGACTCATTGGAAAAGACCCTGATGCTAGGAAAAGATTAAGGGCAGGAGGAGAAGGGGGAGACAGAGGATGAGATGGTTGGAAGGCATCACTGATTCAATGGACATGAGTTTGAGTAAACTCCAAGAGATAGTGAAGGACAGGGATGCCTGGTGTGCTACAGTCCATGCAGTTGCAAAGATATGACCGAGTGACTGAACGACAACAACAAGTAACAAGTGTTACCAAAGATGTTATATTTGAACTGAGCTTTGAAAGATAAATAAAATTTCAAAAGATAGAGAAGAGGGAAAGATCTTCCAAACACAGACAATAGCATGACCAGAGACACAGAGGCATAAAGCATGTAATAGTACAATAGTGTGTAAGATTTTATAACTAAAGACAGATACAAAGTTGAGTGGAGAGCAAGGAGTAGTGGGAGACAACACAAAGTCTAGGCATAGATTTGATTTTAAAAGCCATCAATTTTACTTAAATATATGGATGTTCAGTTTTGGTCTGCCCGTCACACTTATTTTATCAAGATTGCCTCTTGTTTTTTTTTTTTTAATTTGGTGGGGGGGGAGGGGAGTGTGAGGGTATGGATTCTGAGATTATTGTATAGGAGCCAGCCCAGAGCCTGTCAGGAAAACAGGAATGTGCAGGGAAATTTAGGAAAGTTTGGAAAACTTAGGTCTGCTAAGTTAATACTTTGCTGCCCACAGATGACACTAAAAACTATTGCCCAAAATGCTAGAGTCTATTAGCAGCAAACCAGAGCGAGCAAAGTGAAGTTTTAAAGGAAGTGTGAAGCTACTGTAAGGAATCACAGATTTGGAACCAAGAGCAAAGCGAGATTAGACAAACCAGAGTGTGGGTTTAGAGCCGTATGCAATTTCTGAATCACTGCCTAGCTGTCATCAGTGATTTGTTCTGAACTTTCTGGGTCTAGCTGCAAAGTCAGCTTATCAGGGCCAAAACCCCAAAATAAGTCAGGTGTAAAACTGAAATAACCAGAGGTAATTTATGCTAATTACTTAATATAATTAAATAATTAAACATCTGCGATTTCTCACTTTCCTGTTTTTCTCTTGACTCTTGCTTTTATTCTCATTCAGTAATTCCAAATCTGCAAAAGGAGAACTGCCTAACCAAAGTTAGGTTAAAGGAAGGGCAAAGGCATACCATCAGGTGGCAGGATCAGTAGGTGCTGTTTACAGAACAAATGTGCTGTGCCAAGTTGCTTCAGTCATGTCAGACTCTTTGTGACCCCATGGACTATAGCCTGCCAGGCTCCTCTGTCCATGGGGATTCTCCAGGCAAGAGTACTGGAGTAGGTTGCTACACCCTCCTCCAGGGAATCTTCCTGACCCAGGGACTGAACCCATGTCTCATGTCTCCTGCATTGGCAGGCAGATTCTTTACCACTAGCACCACCTGGGAAGCACATGACAAATATATTGTCTTACTTTTGACCTGACTCTCTACTCTCCATTGCATGACAAATGGGGTAGAATTTGAAGATTTGTGTTTTACACCTTAAAGTGAAGAAGCTATACCCTTTTCAAAAACAAATTTTCTTTTGCTGACCTGCAAATTAGTTCATCAGTATAATCTTTCTCGAGAACAAACTATGGACACAGTGGGGCAAGGAGAGGGTGGGACAAATTGAGAGAGTAGCCTGGAAACATACACAATATAAATTACCATATGTAAAATAAATAGCCAGTGGGAATTTGCTGTATGAGGCCTGGAGCTCAAGCCAGTGCTGTGTGATAACCTAGATGGGTGGGATGGGATGGAAGGTGAGGGAGTTTCAAGAGAGAGGGGGCATACCTATGGCTGATTCATGTTGATCTATGGCAGAAACCAACACAATACTGTAAAGCAAATATTCTACAATTAAAAATAAATAAAATTTTTTAAAAAGAACAAATTTTCTTAGTGGGTGAATAAAGAAACGCTAATTACCTGAAGAAGCAAAAAGGGACTATTTTTTTCCATGGGCCAAAGACAATGTGAAGTTGAGTGCAGACACTAGATAAATGCTGCTTCTTGTTTTTGCATGGAATTGATTCTTCTTTCCTCTCTAAGCCCTCCTTTGGTATATTCCCATTCCATTTCAGTATTCCCTTTCTGAAAACCTATAGCCAGAGTCCTTACTCTTGACCTCTCCTGGAATGCCCATCCAGATTGCTAATCCTCAGCTGCTCCCCAGATGCAAGGCTGAGTCTTCTATTTATCGCATTTGTAGAAGCACTAAATTCATCAACTGAACAGTTTTAGATTGTTTCATGTGAAAGAATGCTCCAAAAGCCTGGACAGATGTAGTCTTCAGAGGATTGGGAGTAGGGAAACTAAATGGATTCCCTTTTGAATAACTTTTCTTGTAAAAATGTGACTAACCGGTAGAGGAAAATACATGAACTAATTGTTTTTAGTGGAGAAATGAATCAGCTGTAGCATGAGATTGTTTTGCACATGAACAAAATAAAAATATTGTTTTGAGATTTATTTGGAAAATAGACATGTCCCAAGGACTCACAGACTGTGGGTGAGATTTTAGCCTATAATATCTTGTGCGATAGCTCTCTAATCCGCAAAGGTCGAAGCATAGTATTTCAAGACAAAGCTTTGCTATTCTATTATTTATGAGAGCAAATTTCATTGTTAATGTTTTGCAAACTTCCAGGGTAGTGAAGTATGTGAAACTGTATATTCTCACCAGTTTGCAAATACCATGATGGCTAGGTGGCTGATAGAGTTTGAAATTCTATATTATTATATTAGGAAAGAGAAAATGAGAGATAATAGGAAGCATAAATTGAGATACTGATTCCTTTTCTCCAACCCTGAATTTTTTTTTTTTTTCTTAACAAACCTATGTAATGGATAAGAATTCTTAGCTCCATCAAACAGTCTGGAAGTTTTCTTCTTAACCTATCTTATATTTAGACATTCACAGTGGTCTTTCAAACTGTACAACAAATAAAGTGCCATAAATTCAAGTAAGAAATGGGACCTTCTTTATCACTTTCTAGATATGCCAGCCCTAGCAAGTTGTAGTAACTTAATCTAGTGTTGTCTGTCCCATCACTATGCTATCTGAGAGGTCTAGCTAACAAGACAATCTCCTAATTGATATAAAGTTATGTATTTTCTATCATAAACTAATATTTATGGAGTTGTTATTTATTATAAATTATTATACCCATAATCTTCAGTTCATTTATAAAGATGAATCAAAAATCATTTGAAAGAACTTTTCCCCTCTATCAATAATGTTTTCCTTCTAAAATTGGACTAGAGAAAATAAATTCACAAATAAAAGTTAAATTCTTGTGGAAAAGCTTGTCATTACTGTTATGGAAATATCCATTTATATTTTTAAAAAGCAGTAATTTAATATGCTGTGTAAATAATGCCTTTGTGTTGTCTCACTATTGTAGGTGAGAAATGGATTAGCAATTAACATATGGCAGTTCTCTGATTCCTTAATAAAAGGAAAAGAGCTTTTGCTCAAAGCTGTTGGAGCTCTTTCACAAATTAATTGACCCTAACAGGTGGATATTGTGTGGCCCCATATTCCAAAGGGGGAAATGGGAATAGCCAGTTTATAATAATTGTCAAGTTGTAGAACATATCTAAAAGATAAATACTTACGAGAGGTGAATTTGGGGACAGCTTTACACTTTAGTCTTTTGAAAGAAGGCACAATTTCTAGCCTTTTGTTCTGACCTCATATATTATAAAACTGATTTATCTTCAGTTCCAAGTCTGTGGGCATGTTTCCATAGTTATTTTAATGAGCTCTACATGATTTTATTAAGTTTTTTTTTTTTTTAAACTACTCTTGTTTGTNTTTTTTTTTAAATTACTCTTGTTTGTATCTACCCACATATAACATCCACATGTAAAGGTCACATACTGCATTTTTCATTTATGTGACATTCTAGAAAAGGCAAGGCTATAGTCAAGAGAACAAATCAGTACTTGTCAGGGGTTGGAGATGCTGTAACTATAAGAGATAGACTTAAGCAGTTTTTTGGGGGGCTGATAAACTATGCTGGACCTTGCTTGTTGTGGTGGTTACAAGAATGTGTCACAGTTCCTATCAGTTCAGTTCAGTCGCTCCGTCGTGTCCGACTCTTTGCGACCCCATGAATTGCTGCATGCTAGGCCTCCCTGTCCATCACCAACTCCCGGAGTTCACTCAGATTCATGTCCATCAAGTTAGTGATGCCATCCAGCCAATTTCTTTAATGAACACCAAAAAAGGTCAATTTTACTCAAGTAAATTTACAAAGGAAAAAAAGTTTTAAAAGATTATCTGATTTTTAGTACTGTCTTAATTATTTGCTCTTTCTTAAATATTAGAATGATGTTTAGTGGTTTGTAGCAAAGCTGATAAAATATTTTCAGTATTATTAATACATTTCTGAATATTTAAATATCTAATCATTTTATTGATGAATGAAGGGATGCTGTGAAATCTTTCTATAATGCAGTCCTCAAGGGATCAGAGCAAGTGATCACCTAGATCTTTTCTCTATTTTCACCTTCCAAACATCTCAGGTAAAATGACAGATAAGCTTCTCTCTGCTGAATTTCTCTTAGCATTAAAGTGTTACGGTGAGAATTCAGTATATTTTGCCATCCATTTTTCATATTTTTGCAAGTGTGAAGGACAGACAATTCTTACAGTTTAAAGTTAGGTTTTAATCTTTCTTTTTATACATCTAGGTTCGTCTCTTTATTGTGGTAAAACTATAGCTATAGCTTGTATCTTCGTATTTTTTAATCTGAATCATGTATTTTATAATAGAATAAAAATAAAGCATAGTCAAAGTGAAAGAATCTTATAAACAATAAAAAAATCACAGAAATATAAAACAGTGAATGTCAATCAATTCAAACTGGCAGTGAATCTCAAAGCGGGCAGCTTTCAAGTTTTAATTGAATTGAATAGTTTAGCACTTCCTTATGCCTACCTGCAGAATGTGCCTGAAAGCTCATCTCTGCCTTGAATACTTTTGATAAACAATTAAATATTTATACTGTGACTTATGCAGAAATTAGATGATTTTTTAGTAATAAATGGCAACTCAATAATCTAGGTTTTTAATCCCTTATTAGCCTTAGAACTTTTCTACTTATATTAAAAGGTAATGATTTCCTTCATCATTTAATATTTATCAGTTTTCACTCTCAGATATTCAGTTTGTTACAAACTCTTAATGAAAGAAAAATAGGTTCAGATACATTTTGGAATTTGCTGAGCATTCAAATTTTTTTCCAATGGGAAAATCATCTATTAACACTTTGTCATCTTTATCTGCCATTTTCCAGGAGACTTGTGTTCAGTGGTACCTTAATTGTCCCTGTGTAGCCCCCTCAGTTAATATTCCTTCTACCCTTGACTCCTGGAAACCACTGATGCAATAGTTTTGTCAGAATGTCGTATACATAGAATCTTACAGAATGAACTCTTTAGTTCTGGTCTCTTTCATTTAGAAAAATTCATTAAGGTTTACCCTTGCCGTTACATGAGTTGACAGCTTGTCCTTTGTGTTGCTGAGTCATGTTCTGTTGTGGTTTTGTTTATCAGACACGTGTTGAGGCACTTTTGTGTTGTTTTCAGTGAATAAAGCTGTTAGGTTTGCACGGAGGATTTTAGGGGAACATATGTCTTCAGGTCTGAGCGTTCAATTTGAAACACAGACTGTAGGACTTAAATTGGTTGGGGGTAAGATTAGGGTTGCCAGCCAATATTCTGTCTTTCTCTCTCACACACACAGTCTCTCTCATTGATTTGTTTGCTTGTTTACTGAAAACCTAAATCACTCTTTTCAGGAACTCAGATTATAGCAAGATGATGGTTTTTACTAACTCCATATCTTTTGAGGTTCTGAGCAGAGATTTTCCATGCAGGATCATCCACAGAGGAAAGGGAATAAGAAAAAGGAAAAGATTGAGCTGGAGGAATGTGTGGGAGTAGAGTGATTAAAAAACCCACCTTAACTTCATTTTGGACCTCTCTGGTTCAGTCACTGCTTACAATAAAATTATTTTATGTTTAAATGTATATTTTTATGAACTGAGGTTTTTAATGAAGATTTATCAACATGGTATATATTGCAAATATTTTTCCCCTGAAGGATTTTCCAGGCATATTGCTTGTCAAATAGCACTTATAATTGATTGTGTGCAGTTGAATTTATATTTCTATATTTTAGATCATTGAGTCAGCAGGGCCATTTGGAAGAAAATATATATATATGTATGTATGTATATATATATATATAACCCTGTGTAGTAGACAGAATTCTCAGATGGCCTTGAAGATTCCATTCCCTCCCTTGGGTCTGGGTGGTTTGGACCTGTGAATATGATGATGTATCATTGCTGTGATTGTGTGACCTTATATGCTAGAAGAGATATAGAAGATATGAATAAGGTCCCCTATCAGTTGACTTTGAACTAATCAAAAGAGAGATTTTACTATGTGAGCCTGATGTAATAATTTGAATCCTTAAAAGAAGTTGGAGAGTCAAGCAGCAGATTTTCCTGCTGTCTTTGAGGAAGCCAACTACCACATAGTGAACTACCTATTGGATTGGGACCTTTGGCAGGGTCCTGAGTGTAGCCTCTAAGAGTTGAGAGCATTCCATTTTACGGCTAGCAAGAAAAGGGAGACTTCCTTTTCTACAGCAACAGGGACTGAATTCTGCCAACAACCAGTAAGTTTGGAAGACGATTTGAGACTAAAATGAGATTGCAGTTCTGGCTAACACCTTGATTTCAGTCTGGTGAGTTTCTGAGGATGGGAGCCATCTAACTGGTACTTACATTCTTGACCCAAGGAAATTTGTATGATACATTAGCATGGTTGTAAATAGCAAAAGTTGAGTAATTTGTCACATAGCAATAGAAAGCTAATATACTACAAATGGATCATTTTTAAAATGGCATAGTATTTAACAAAAATAACCTTTCACGGCACAATTCTTACAAAAATTAGTATTTGCTAGTATGAATATGATACTTTTAAAAATCCTGTGCTTGGGGACACTTTGATCAGACAGCAGGTATTTAAATTTCTAGACAGACTGGTGAAACTCCCAGGAGGTCATCACTAGGCAAATTTTCTAGTGGTGAGGGATAATTGTTTGTTGGTTTAGAAATTCCTTCATTAAAAAGTACAAAATGAATATAATATTACCTTAGTACACAGATTTTGGTTATATCTGATGAAGTTAAACTATGAATTTTCAAATAAAAAATATGATTCATATTTTAAGTGCCAAACCATTACTCTCACTATGTTCAAGATTTAACTACATTTTTAAATAGGAAGTGGTTGGCTAAGTTTTAATGCTTATTTACATGAAATAGTGCTGTGTATACTTTTGATGTGCATGGGCACAAATAAACATAAGCCCTAATGTTCTGGTTATGAAATCTTTGAGATTAAATTGTTTTCTGTAGATAAAACAAGAAGTACATATGGGTTACAAATGCAGGTCTTGAAATCTATTAGCAGAGATGACTTTTAATTTTGTTTTCTTTTCTATCGGGGGAACTTCACATATTTTATGAAGTTGCATATGCTTTCAAATTATTACTGGAGTAGTCATCCTTGAATACCTCCTCTAAATGTTTCATTCATGATACATCGACCAGCTTGTTTTCTCATACCTAAGTAGCAAGCAAGCAAGGTGATTTTAAGAATGCTATGACCTTGCTTTATGATATTATACTTTTATTCATTAGTCACAAAAGTATATTTAAACACTTGTAGATTATTTTACTTTTCCTAACTCTTCTCTACTGTCTCTAATGAAGAATTACATATTTCCCTTTCTATCTTCTTGCCAGGTGGCTTGCCAACTCTCTCATTAGTTTAAATACTTTCTGACCACTTTGTCAGTCTTGGCTATATGACTTGTGAGAGACAAGGAAATCAGAGCAAAAGAGGTCTTTTCACTTTGAGTTGGAGGTTTTTAGAATATTATGCAATGTTGAGAGATGTTTTTGATGTGCTATGAGAAGAGGTGTGCCAGATAGGAGCTAATCTTTCAGCCTGACCTGAAAATGAAAAAATCTTGGGGAGTAAAAGTGTATCCTGACAATCAGAACTGAGCTACAACTGACTGGCATTATTTGGATACAAACCTTTTGTTGTTTTATAAGCTTTTGATATTAGTTTCTACAACAAAAATGAGTAATACAGTCTGAAATTTAATTTTCTCTGAGAGAAAAATATCATTTCACTGAACTGATTAGCACTTCAATAGTTTTCTATTGCCTTTAGACTAATCAAAGTCTCAACTTGTTTACAAAAGCCTGTATGATTGGGCCTATACTGGATTTTTTTTTTTTTAACAGTTTTAGAATTCACCATACATTCTCTCTGTATCAAGAATTCTGCCCTATCCCCTTTCCACCAGGAGAAACAGTATATTCAGAGATCTTATAGTTATGATTAAATGATTAATGTCTTTTTATCTTACTTCATTTTCTCTCTAAGATAATAAGGATTGTGTTGTTTGTTCATCATTTTTTTCCATAGTACCTATCACAGTGCTGGAGCATAGTGGAAGCCAATAAATATATGTTAAATGAAGCAAAAGATAAAATAAATTGATGTACCATCTTTATCCCAAGAGGCATCATATGTTTCTTCAGATTTAGAGTCATGTTCTCTTAATTTTTAAAAACATTATTTCCAAAGACTCAGTATATATGTTTCTATAAGAAATGTGCTTTTAAATATTACAGAATATTTATTAAGTCAAAAGCATAACTAGAATATTGCATATTCCTATTTAATATTATTTCCATGAAGCAAGAATCTATTTTCTCTTTTCTTAATCTAAGACTAGTTGAATGGTTTTTTGTTGTCATAGTAACACTACTCAGTTTTTATAGTGGCATTCCCCATATTTTAAACATTATATTATTTCATTAAAGAACTTAAAAATTTTGAGGCAAATAATATTGTCTGCTCTTGATGGTTAAAATACACACAATTTCATATGTTTTCTGCATATATTTAAATTTGACTTTTAAATTATACTTATTTTAATGGAATTCCACTCTCTTTTGTGCTTTGAGCTTCATGTGTTCCAATTTACAGAGTCAGTCTTTATATTTTCTTAAGTTTATTTTTCTCAATATGTGTTTTTAGTAAAAAAGCATTGCTTTAATCCATCAAATATAAGGATTTACTGTTCAGACCAGAAAAGAAACACGGTATAGTGTAAGGTGAGTTTAGAATAGACCAGAAAGCAATTCTATAAGGTATATTCAGAATCCATTACACTAAGCAAAGATTGGAGGCATATGGCCAAGATGTTGACTAGAATATTGTTTGGCAAATAAACATGAAGGTATAATACATTGGTATATATAGGTCAAAATGGAAAGATGAGTATTTTCCTTCTGACTTTAGCAAATATAGCTGGTGTTCTTATTTTTAGGAGATATATGTATGTGGTTGTGGTAGGTCTTTCCACAAGTTAGTATTCTTGGTCTTTTTATCTATTATCAATATTAAGCATTTTAAATTGATAAGAAATTTGGGATAAAATCATAATGTATGGTTTTTAGATTAGATAGTTGATTTTCTGTGCATTTTGTGCTTCTGTTTTGAATCTGGCAGTTATATTTTTCTCTAAGTGTTGAGACAATATTTAGGACGTTTGTAAAAAGCTATGAAAATTCGGCAAAGAGGCCGTTCATAAATTGGTCAGATTTTTGGTGACCAAATTTTCATGTGCTAATTGGATGATTTAACCCATCCAGTATTCTTGTCTGGGAAGTTCCTTGGACAGAGGAGTCTGGCAGGCTATAATCCATGGGGTTGCAAAGAATCAGACATGACTGAGTGACTGAGCATGCACATCAGATGATCTGGTACTTTAATTTAAACTAAATGCTAAATAACACCTTTTTTCTTTCCACAAATAACAGTGTAATTTTAATCTAGCCTTTATATTGTATATTATAGAGTAAATGAGTTTTTGAAACAATTAAAGGAACTCAGTGATAGAGTTTGGGGAATGGGATGAAAGAAAAAAATGAAATAAGTGGAGAAAATTAGCCTATTATTTTATTTGCTTGGAATACTAAACAAACTCTAAATTTCTGGAAATGAAGAAAGAGAAATAAAGAAAGGAAAATGTTTTGGTTATTTTAAGTTTCCAAAACCACAGATTTATTATTTGGGTATACAAACTTAGATTTTGCAGGGAAATATAGTATAGTGCTGTGCTGATAGAACCCATACCCTATAATAGATGGTATTACAAATGTGCTCTAAATTGTGAGACATTCATGTTAGGGAATCTTTTTTTGTTTTCTGCAATTGGTGCTTTGTATACCCTAATTGACTCAATGCCCATCAATTAGCAGTATTGTTCACAACCTAAAAAACAAATTTAGTAAAATGTGCATATAAATGCTAGATTATGAAGTAATTTTTTCTAGCCTCATTGTATTGACTTGAATACGTTGATAGTGATGATAATTACTATCATAACAATAGTAACCATAATTTATTTTTTGCATAATATGGAACAGGTACATTGTTTTTTCATCTTAACAAATCAATGGGGTAAGTATTCAGTTCCAATTTTGTAGCTGTGGATACTGAAGCACAAACAAATTATTTAAACTTATGTAAAGATTATAAACTATATAATAAGTATTTTAGGGGACTTGAACAAATTTTTTTTACGATTTCCCATGCTTTTTCTATTATGCCACAGTACTTCTTTAAATTCAAAATTAACAGATGTAATGAGAATGGCAAAATACTAAAAATAGATTCTTTTAGTTGTAATACAATAGGTAATGGTTTACATGGTATTTCTTCTTTGGTGCTATATGTGGAACTAAGAGGTCATAGGTCACCCATTCAACATTTACTTAGAATTATGCACAAAGAAAAGAAATGTTACAAAAAAGCTCTCACCAACAAACATGTTTAGTTTGCATAAATTTTGTCCTTCAACAATTGTATGAGAATGAAGGGCAGGTTATCCTCATTTTACATGAGGAAATTGTGGAAAAAAATGTTCTTCTGAATCATAATGGAGTAACATGCCCTTGAAAAGATATTGTATATGGGATTAAAAATGATGTACATTTATTAAGAAACATGAAATAATTTCCCCACTAGAGACTTTTGAAAATTGGAAGATGTTATTTTCTAGTGTACAGATTATGTGGTGTAGGGTATGAATAGTTGGAAGTTTGGTAGGAGACCAAAAACTCTAATTTTATGGTTTGGATGACCTACTCAGGGGAAAGAGAATGTAACCAATAAAGTTCCATTTTATTAATGAGGCAGTCTTAACTAGCTGTGGAAAGTTCAGGAGCTTTGGAGTCAAATTACACACACACACACAGAGACACACACTTACCATGTTTCTGTCTTTGGGAAATTTTCTAAATTCCTCTGAGCTTCAGTTTCTCTGGATGATATTTGTGGCCTCATGGTCTAAAGAGTCCATGGAATTCTTCAGGCCAGAATACTGGAGTGGGTAGCCTTTACTTTCTCCAGGGGATCTTCCTAACCCAGGGATTGAGAACAGCTCTCCCGCATTGCAGGCAGATTTCTTACCAGCTGAGCCACAAGGGAATTAGGTAAATTATAATTTGCTTAATAAATTTTCTATTTGCTTGAATGTTATGACAATCTGATTTTTTAAAATTCCACAGTAAAAAAAAAAATGCTTTGGGCAGCTAACTAAGCTACCAAAACATCAACAGATAATCTATAATCAGGAACCTTTGAATTTAGAGAAAACAGATTTCTGGATTACTGATAGCTACTATTGTGGGGAATTTTTATATGTAATATCCAAGTAAGATCGGGAAAGCAACTAAATTTTTATGAGCATTAACTTTATGTCAGGCATTGTGGTTATAAGTTGCCTTAGTTAACTGATTCAGTCCAGTTCAATTGTTCAGTCATGTCTGACTCTTAGTGACCCCATGGACTGTAGCACACCAGGCTTCCCTGTCCATTACCAACTCCTGTAGCTTATTCAAACTCATGTCCATCAACCATCTCATGTCCAACCATCTCTTTCTCTGTCATCCTCTTCTCCCGATTTTGATCTATCCCAACATCAGGGTATTTTTCAGTGGGTCAGTTCTTCACATCAGGTGGCCAAGGTATTGGAGTTTCAGCTTCTATATCAGTCCTTCCAATGAATATCTATGATTTCCTTTAGGATGGACTGGTTGGATCTCCTTGCAGTCCAAGGGATGGATCTCCTTGCAGTCCAAGGGACTCTCAAGAGTCTTCTTCAACACCACAGTTCAAAAGCATCAATTCTTTGATCCTGTTTTCTTTATAGTCCAACTCTTACATCCATACATGACTATTGGAAAAACCATAGCTTTGACTAGACGGATCTTTGTTGGCAAAGTAATGTCTCTGCTTTTTAATATGCTTTCTAGGTTAGTCATAACTTTTCTTCCAAGGAGCAAGCATCTTTTAATTTCCTGGCTGCAGTCACCATCTGTAGTGATTTTGGAGCCCAGAAAAATAAAGTCAGCCACTGTTTCCCCATCTATTTCCCATGAAGTGATGGGACCAGATACCATGATCTTAGTTTTCTGAATGTTGAGTTTTAAGCCAACTTTTTCACTCTCCTCTTTTACTTTCCTCAAGATACTCTTTAGTTCTTCTTCACTTTCTGTCATAAGAGTGGTGTCATCTGCATATCTGAGGTTATCGATATTTCTCCCAGCAATCATGGTCCAGTCGAGAAGGGAATGGCAAGCCACTTCATATTCTTGCCTTGAGAACCCCATGAACAGTATGAAAAGGCAAAAAGATAGGACACTGAAAGATGAACTCACGAGGTCAGTAGGTGCCCGATATGCTACTAGAGATCAGTTAATTGATTAGGTGACATCATTGCTTTGAAACTAGACTCTTAAAATCCACGCAATTGCAGGAGAGAAATTACCAGTGACTAGAAGGAGTTTTTTTAAGAGAGAAGAAAAATGCAAAGATATTATTGTATTCTCAGACTTTCATACTACTTTAAAATTCTTCCCTTAAATGTTTATCTCTATCCCCAAATTTTAGGAATACTCTTATTTGGCTGCATAAAGACATAGCTATGCCAGGAATACATTAGATGCCATTACCCATTCTGGAAATCCATTATACCAGGTATATTTTCTTGATGCTTACGCATAACTTCCATTAACGTTAATGAGAGTTGCATTCATGCATGGAGTAGAGAATAGATCCATTATCTCTAAAGGGCAGTTTCCCTTTTAATACATTGCTCGAGTTTTATTACATGTTTCCCTTTTGTTTATATTATGAAGTCTCAGTTCTTCATTTATAGAAAGTGGCATATAGCCATGGAGTAAAATACTTTTGTTGTAGAGTTCTTCCAGACAGTTTTTAGGCCATGAGAATGAGGTTGTTGTTGTTGAGTTGCTAAGTTGTGTCTGACTCTTCACAACCTCATGGACTGCAGTGCGCCAGGCTTCCCTGTCCTTCACTGCACCCTGGAATTTGCTCAAATTCATATCCATTGAGTCGGTGATGCTATCAATGTGGAATGTGAAAGTATTATCTTTTAAAGTCCCTGTTCTTGTAAAACTGTTGCAACCTTAGATTCATTTAGAACCTGTAAAATAGTATAGATTTAAGTAAAAAAAAAACAAAAACAAAAACTATTCTAATAGTTACTGAATCAATTGTTGATATTTGCAATCATTTTCAAACCTACATTTAACAATTCCTCTAGCAACTTAGTTTTAATATAAGGTAAAGGAAGCTAGTAATGANAATCATTTTCAAACCTACATTTAACAATTCCTCTAGCAACTTAGTTTTAATATAAGGTAAAGGAAGCTATTAATGACAACTCAGGTATTTCTATAATGTTGAGTCAAGTTATGTAGTCCCAAGAAAAAATATTTTGGGGTTCTTTCTTATGGGCTAAGAGTCTTAAAAAAAAAGAAAAAAGAAATAGGGATTTTTTTGGGTAACTATTTTATGTAGATTTAAATAATAGTAGGAACTAATCATGAAAAAAATTTCCCTGTTATCTCCTATGTTCTTCTAAATACTTCCATATGGATTTCCTCTTAGACATTTCCTCATCACGGACTTCCCTGGTGGCTCAGACGGTAAAGCCTCTGTCTACAATGCGGGAGACCTGGGTTCGAGTCCTGGGTTGGGAAGATACCCTGGAGAAGGAAATGGCAATCCACTCCAGTACTATTGCCTGGAAAATCCCATGGACAGAAGAGCCTGGCAGGCTGCAGTCTATGGGGTCGCAAAGAGTCAGACATGACTGAGTACTTACTTTCCTTCCTCATCACTGGTATGGATGATGAAATAAGCTACCCTTCAAAGAGGTAATTTTATAATGATACAAATATTAAATGTTAATCCCTTTCTGTCTCATATACTAAACAAAAATATATTGAGCCAACAAAACACCACTCACACACATAACATTCTGTTCCTCTTACTTGTTATACTATATTAATAAAAGCATAGCCTTCACAGACTATTGTCATTGCTTTATAGTTATTAGCATATAAATAGTATTTCCTGACCTAAAATGATTTTTTCCCTCATAAATTGGTGGCTAAAAATAAATCTTCAGACTCAAAGCCATCAAGAAGTAAATGTAATGATTTTTCTTTGGCTCAAATTACTTGGCAAAATATATTTAATAATTACCAATATTACCAACAATTGATAATTACTGATAATTAATGATAAAGATGTGACACCATTCCATTTGTACTGGGGACCTTGTAGAGTAACTGTTCTATAATTGAAATTTGATTTGCAGCAAATTCTATCAATAGCATTGACAATATTCAGTTTTTCATTTTTTTCACCATTTTCCTGTTATTTCTATCCTGTTCAGTAGCACCAAAATTTTCTGTTTTAGAATACTGATTTCCATCTAACTGAGTTCTTGAATAGACCGAATCTCTAGAATGCTACCTTTATATCACCTTCATCTATTTTACTTACTACAAATGGTTAGCATTTCTCATGTTGCTTCCATGCCATTGTGTCCTGTATCACATCAGTCACAAAATTTCTAAGATTTTCTCATTGCCAAATTTCATTTCCATGTAGATCTGTATATCTCTTAATCTCCATCTTTTCTTCATCTCACAAAAGTCTTACACTGTGACCCCTGCACCTCTAATTTTAGTTGGAAAAATCAATGCCTAGTATAAGATAATGCATTGTTATTTTTCTTTGTAATGGGGTGGTCATGCAACTAATTATAACTAATGTAATACACATGTAATACACTGTTACATGGGACTTCTGATGTAGATACTTGCTGACAATTGAAAGGGCTCCTTTCGAAAGAACATTACTTTTTTATTCTAACTTCAGTTTGCCTGTGTTTGCTGATTAGTTCTCATCTGAACGTCAACAGGTGACACTGAGGATGGAAACCATGTGCCAGAAGCAGAACATAAATATGGGAGCTTGAATCTCCTCAAATATTGTTTTACATGAGATATGAATAATCTTCAGTTCAGTTCAGTTCAGTTCAATTCAGTCACTCAGTTGTGTCCAACTCTTTGCAACCCCATGAATCACAGCACACCAGGCCTCCCTGTCCATCACCAACTCCTGGAGTTCACTCAGACTCATGTCCATCGAGTCGGTGATGGAATCTAGCCATCTCATCCTCTGTTGTCCCCTTTTTCTCCTGCCCCCAATCCCTCCCAGCATCAGGGTCTTTTCCAATGAGTCAACTCTCCACATCATGTGGCCAAAGTATTGGAGTTTCAGCTTCAGCATCAGTCCTTCCAATGAATACCCAGGACTGATCTCCTCTAGAATGGACAGGTTGGATCTCCTTGCAGTCCAAGGGACTCTCAAGAGTCTTCTCCAACACCACAGTTCAAAAGCATCAGTTCTTCGGTGCTCAGCTTTCTTCACAGTCTAACTGTCATATCCATACATGACCACTAGAAAAACCCCAGCCTTGACTAGGCAGACCTTTGCTGGCAAAGTAACGTCTCTCCTTTTTAATATGCTATCTAAGTTGGTCATAACTTTCCTTCCAAGGTGTAAGTGTCTTTTAATTTCATGTCTGAAGTCACCATCTGCAGTGATTTTGGAGCCCCCCAAAATAAAGTCTGACACTGTTTCCACTGTTTCCCCATCTATTTGCCATGAAGTGATGGGATCAGATGGCATGATCTTAGTTTTCTGAATGTTGAGCTTTAAGCCAACTTTTTCAATCTCCTCTTTCACTTTTATCAAGAGGCTTTTTAGTTCCTCTTTACTTTCTGCCAAATGGGTGGTGTCATCTGCATATCTGAGGTTATTGATATTTCTCCCAGCAACCTTGATTCCAGCTTGTGTTTCTTCCAGCCCAGCATTTCTCTTGGTGTACTCTGCATATAAGTTAAATAAGCAGGGTGACAATATACAGCCTTGACATACTCTTTTTCCTATTTGATACCAGTCTCTTGTTCCATGTCCAGTTCTAACTGTTGCTTCCTGACCTGCATATAGGTTTCTCAAGAGGTGGGTTTAAATTTGAGTAATATATAATGGGTTCCTCTGTTAGGTGTAGAAAACACCAAATCCCAACTTTTGAAAAGTGCTCATCCTTTAGTCCTTCTTTTACATGACAAATGTTTTATCTAGTTGTTTAGGCCCAAGCCCTTGAAAAAACCTTTGGTTCTTTTCCTCACAGCCTTCTGCTAGTATGTAAAATATTTTTGAGGTTCTACCATCAAAATATATCCAGAATCTGACTACTTCTCACCATGTCTACTCTATCATCATCTTGATCGAAGCAATAAGTAGGTTGACTTATGTATCTTTTCAAAGAACAACATTGGGTTTCCTTAATTTTCTTTATTATTTCTTTTCTGTTTTAAATTGTACTGATTTCTGCTTTTGCCTTTATTATCTCCTTCCTTCCCCTTGCTTTGGGCTTATATATTTCTCATTTATCCAATTTCTGAAGGCAGGAATTGTTGAGGAGAAAAAACAATTTTTCTTCTACCCTTCTATATCTTGGGCTTTCCTGGTGGCTCAGATGGCAAAGAATCTGCTGGCAATGTGGGAGACCAAGGTTTGATCCCTACGTCAGGACGATCCCCTGGAGAAAGGGAATGGCTCTCCATTCCAGTATTCTTGCTGGAGAATTCCATGGACAAAGGAGCCTGGTTAGCTACAATCCATGGGGGCACAAAGAGTTGGATATGACTGAGTGACTAATACATTTACTTTTCAATTGCTGAGTGTTAGCTAAGATCCCTGTAATAGAAGACAGATAAGTCAAAAAAAAATTTTTTTTAACATGTGTACCTCATGTGAGACACCTAGGGAAAAATGAATCTAACTCAAAGAAGTAGCTTAGAATTCAGCCATAAGTACCATCTCAATAGGAAAAGGGTAGGGACTTGTAGGTTTCCTAGGGGAGAGTAGATGACTTTTTGGAAAGATGAATGGACCTTTAGAAGAAGACATGGGAAATATGATATTCTGAGACAGTTTTTCTGGTGTGGTATCAGTTTCTAGTCTCATCTATGATAACGTCAATTTTCCCTGGTGATGAAACTCCTGGGGAGGAGATTGATGACAACTGAGTCACTTTTAGAAGGTCTGTCACTAAGTATATAGAGAAAGTTCAGAAAGGGCTTCTCCCTCAATTTGCTATATTTCAGGTGCTGTATCTCAAGTGACTCTACGCCTGGACATTATCAGATGGTCAATACCGAAATCAGATTGATTATATTTTTTGCAGCCAAAGGTGGAGAAGCTCTATGTGGTCAGCAAAAATAAGACTGGAAGCTGACTGTGGCTCAGATCATGAACTCCTTATTGAAAAATTCAGGGTTAAGTTGAAGAAAGTAGGGGAAACCACTAGACCATTCACATATGATGTAAATAAAATTCCTTGTGATTATACTGTGGAAGTAACAAATGAATTCAAGGGATTAGATCTGATAGAGTACCAGAAGAACTTTGGACAGAGGTTCATAACATTGTACAGGAGGTCGTGATCAAAATATCCTCAAGAAAAAGAAATGTAAAAAACCAAAACGGTTGCCTGAGGAGGTCTTCCAAATAGCTGAGAAAAGAAGAGAATCTAAAGGCAAAGGAGAAAAGAAAAGATATATCCATCTTAATGCAGAGTTCTGAAGATTCTTGGTGATTTTTGTTTCAGATAAAAGGAATAAGCATATTTCACCCTGTCTGTTCTACTAAATGACCATTAATGAAGCAGTGATCTGAGGACCTAAAAATTAAATAAAAACAAAAGAAGCCCCCAAATTTTGGTGCCATTGGACTGCTAGTGAGTTTATCATTTCTCCCCCTTATTTCCTAGCCTGGACTCAAGGCAGTCTGAAACTCACTAGAGGACATTAACAAAGACAGAGAAAGCTCCAGGAAAAGTTCTCCATTTCATGACTGATGAGTAGGAAAGAGATCTGCTGGCAATAGTGGTGATAGTGCCCAAAGTTAAGAGGGAGGAGAAACTTCCTCTCTAATCAGAGGAACTGTGCTCTCAAGGGGGTGGATTAAAGCCTTGTCACTCGTGTCTCTCCATCCTACCCTAGGGACTTCCCTGGTAGCTCAACTGGCAGAGAATCTGCCTGCCATGCAGGAGACCCTGGTTAGATTCCCGGGTCAAGAAGGTCAACTGGAGAAGGGATAGGCTATCCACTCTAGTATTCTTGGGCTTCTCTGGTGACTCAGATGGTAAAGAATCCACCTGCAATGTGGGAGACCTGGGTTCAATCCCTGGGTTGGGAAGATCCTCTGGAGGAGGGCATGGCAATGCACTCCAGGATTCTTGCCTGGAGAATCCTCTTGGACAGAGGAGCCTGGTGAGCTACAGTCCATGGGGTCCAAAGAGTTGGACACAACTGAGCAACTAAGCACATCCTACTCTATTCCATGCCAGGAAGTCTGTGGTACAGTAAGGTCAACAGAGCCTCTGCCTTCTGGATGGAAGATTAAGGGAAGCCTTGATTAACTGAAAATTACCCAGGGAATCACAGAGAGGAAGCAGCTTGCTGTGCTTGGTCATGTCTGACTCTTTGGGACTGCATGGAGTGTAGTCAGCCAGGCTTCTCTGTCCATGAAATTTTCCAGGCAAAAATAATGGAGGCGATTGCCATGCTCTCCTTCAGGGGATCAAACCCACGTCTCTTGTATCTCCTGTATTGGCAGGCAGGTTCTTTACCACTAGCATCACCTGGGAAGTTCTAAATAGCATACAAATAGCTTTGAGTGATGAACCATGGGAGTGACTCCCAATCAAGTCCCAGGCTGATCAAACCAATAAGTGACAAATACACAGGATGTGTCTAAAAAGCATGATAAAGCTGTTAAAAATAGAACAAGCTATGGAATGTTGGTCAGGTCTTGAAACCTGTACCCACTGGGATTGATTACTTGCTAAAACAAAGATATTGACGTAGTACTTGAAAAAGATACAAAGCCTCATAGCATAGTGTTCAAAATGTCTAGAGTAAAAATCCAAAATTACTCAGCACAGGAAGAATCAGGAAAATCATAATGCACATGGAAAAGATGATTAACAGGTTTCAACCCAAAAATGATAGAATTGTTTACAAACACATTCAATCAACTCTTGTAAAATCAGTGGGGAGACGGTATCAATGTGACTTTTACTTTGGTATTGACCTGATCACTTGTACTAAGACTATCTCACAGAATTCATGTCCACTCAGAACATGAATGTGACCTTTTTTGTAAATAAGGTCTGTGCAGATGTAATCAGGTTTAGATGGCATCATACTAGATTAGATTGGACCCTAAATCCAATGACTGTTGTGCACTTAAGAGGGAAATTTGGAAATATAACACAGACAAGCAGGGAAAAAGGCCATAGAGAGACAAAGGCAGATACTGGAGTGAAGCCAAAGAATGCCAAGCATTGGTAGTAATCATTAGAAGAAAGAGGAAAAAATTTATTATTTTCTGGAACCTCAAGAGGAAGCGTGGCCCTACCAACAACTTGATCTCAGATTTTTAGCTTCCCACACTGTCATATTTCTGTTGTTTTACACCAGAGTTTGTGGTAGTTTTTAAATATAATCTTAGAAAACTGATACATACTTAAGGTAGTGTCTGTCAAATTTCTCTATTGTATGATTACTGTATTTCCCTTGTTAAATGCAAGTCACCAAATCCAACTCAAACACAAGGGGAGAGGAGTTAAACTTCACGATCTGGAGGGAAAAATAGCAACAAATTTGTGGACACATGGTAAAAATCACTGTAATTATTTACTTTGGGGGAGATACTTTGAAGACTTGCAAGCATTCTGTTTCTCTTAATGGTTTTACTAGTTTTAGCATACATCAGTGAACTTTGCTCATAGCAGCTACTAATGTAATATTCTAGTTCCCTCAGTCTTCATTGCATTCTTCTATAAGGAGATTTTTCCAACTCCCCATTTGTTTTCTTAATCAATTATTTATATTATCATGGATTCAGTTCTGTTCAGTCACTCACTCTTTGCGACTTCATGGGCTGCAGCATGCCAGGCTTCCTTGTCCATCACCAATTCCCAGAGCTTGCTCAAACTCATGTCCATTGAGTTGGTGATATCCAACCATCTTGTCCTCTATAATTTTGGATTATATGAATTATGGATTAATGAATATTTGTTATTCTTTGGGTATATAATTCAGTATGTTCTTTATTGTATTATAATTGTATTTTATTGTATCACTTGCATTATATTGTAAAAATTGTTCCAATTTTGGCCATTAGGAGCTTTTTTTGTCTCTTTCTCTCTGACAAGGACCATTATGTATTCTGCCTTTCTCGAGTCCTTATTTTCTCTATCATAGTGTATGATGCAGTAAGTTCATCTTGTGTTTCCTCAGTTATAGTGTTAGAATAAATAATTTCTTCAAGTAAAATTTTTTCACGTTAGTCATTCAGTAATGTTTGACTCTTTGTGAGTCAGACACAAAGACTGTAACCTTTGTGAGTCACACCTATGGACTGTAACCTGTCAGGCTTATCTGTCCATGGAATTTTCCAGGCAAGAATACTGGAGTGGTTGTCATTTCCTCCTCCAGGGGATTTTTCCTACCCAGGGATTGAACCTGGGATTTTTGCATTGCAGGTGGATTCTTTATCACTGAACCACCAGGAAAGTCCCAAAATCTTTTTGGAGTCAGGCATTTAGAAATCATGATCTGATTGTGGGGGATGCTATATTACTCCTGGATGTCACCTTTTACATCCTTGACTGATGAAACTAGCAAATACATGTATGACCACCAATCCATGTATGCACAAATCTGTATCACTGAACCTATCTATCAGTATGCACATTAAAATAAAAATAAGTTCACATATATATTTCTGAATCTAACCCCAGCACCATGGGGTTTACTGTAGACATTTTGCTTTGCTTATTTGTAACTATGTTCTCTGGAAGTGAGAAACTAGGTGCAATTTATTTAATTATATGTTGAATTATAATTTATTTAATTATACATATGTATACATATCATTGGAGAAGGCGATGGCACCCCACTCCAGTACTCTTGCTTGGAAAGTCCCATGGATGGAGGAGCCTGGTAGGCTGCAGTCCATGGGGTTACAAAGAGTCGGACACGACTGAGCGACTTCACTTTCACTTTTCACTTTCATGCACTGGAGAAGGAAATGGCAACCCACTCCAGTGTTCTTGCCTGGAAAATCCCAGGGACAGGGGAGTCTGTTGGGCTGCCTGCCATCTCTGGGGTTGCACAGAGTCGGACACGACTGAAGCGACTTAGCAGCAGCAGCAGCAGCATACATATCATATATATTTGGTATATATAAAATGTGTTCAGAATTACTAATCCATATCTCGATGAAAGACAAATTTACCAACAAGACAATAGTGTTTGTATATAATTTATTTTGTCTTGAGCTGATAGCTACAGGTTGAAACACTGTTTTCAGGTTATTTAGGTCAGTTTTTTAACCCCATCAGTGAAGTTATGTAATATATTTGTAATGTGATGACATTTTTTTGGTTACAATCTGCAATCCATCCTGAAATATCTTGCCTTGCTTCTTGTTTTCTCTCTTTTATTTAATTTGCACACAGGAAAGTTCAGTCTTTGTTGTGTATAATTCTGTGTGTCTTGACATATGCATAGTCATGCATCTAATACCCTAGACCTATGTGGAAAATAGGAAAATTTCATCACCATAAAATTTCCCTCTGCAGACCCTTTGCAGGAAACTGCTCCCTCTACCCTAAACCTCTGGTATCACTGATTTGTTTTCTACTCCTTAAGGTTTAGCTTTTTCCAGAATGGGTCTTTTGTGCCACTGGCCAACTGTTTTTCAAAGTGACCACATCATTTTACATTCTCCCTAGCAGTGAATGTAGATCCCAATTTTTCCACATTCCACTAATATTTTTATTTCTGTCATTTTATTATAGTTAGTCTAGGGGGTGTGAAGTGGTATCTCACTTTAGTTTTCATTTTTAATTCCCAAATGACTGAGTCTCTTTTTCATATTTATATTGGCCATCTGCAAGTATTCTTTGAAGAAATGTTTGTTTAGTTCCTTTGTGTAATTTTTAAATTGGTTATTGGAACTTTTATTATTGAATTATAGTAGCTTTTAGATGTTCTGGATAATAGACCATTATCATATATATAACTTGCAAAAGTTTTCTCCCATTCTCTGTGTT